>CAUDMG010003764.1:2060000-2067500 GCA_958450375.1 Homarus gammarus
ACACACCACCACCATACAGACTATCACCACACACACCATCACCACACAATCACTACACACACAACCACCACACAGACTATCACCACACACACCATCACCACCACACAATCACTACACGCACCATCTCCACATAGACAACCCCCCTCCCCCCCCCCCCCACACACACACCACCACCACAAAAACACTAAACACGCCATCTCCACATAGACAACCACCACAGACACACACACACCACCACCACACACAAACACTACACACTAGGGTGTGTCAATTTAGGGGGTGAACTGGCTAAATTGAAAATCGAGTAATTTGGTAGCAATTTATTGTAGTCTTTAAGCATGCAAAACAATATTCTGGCATAAATTTTTTTTTATAATAAGTCCTACCTACATCAAATGGATTTTTAAATGTACATATTTGTGAATTTATAACATAACCAGCGTTTGCACACAAGTTACTGTTTCAAGTTTCAAATTATTATATTTTATTATCCGTAGTCTATTTGAAAGTAACCAATGCCTTCATACTCTCTTTGCTTTGGTTTCTTGTCATCAGTAGTCTGCTTGCTATTTGTGCTTTGATGTAACCTTCTCGCCTCTCGTGGCTGTAAACATGGCCCGCTGCTTCTGTGACCATTTTCACACATCTCTCCACACTTTGAGTGTGGGAAGGCCACTTCGGCACCTGCATTGGAGTCTCTTTAAGGTTTCTCAATTCTTGGCTAGTTAGACTTGTTGTCAATGGTGGCTCTAAGACTTCCAAACTCAAGTCAACCAATTCTGACAATTTGGTGGCATTGACGTTTATTGGGGGAACTTTTCTTGAATGAAACGAACAGTCTCCCAACTGGTCGTCATCTATTAGCGTTCCTCTAATCTTTAGAATGACTTCTACAGCCTCGGTTCGGAGATTGGGACATTGACTGCAAAGCATTGCTTGCAAAACTGCTTCTGATCGAGCATACCAAGCGGACCTTCTTGCCACAGGTAACACGATGTCCCTCACTACCTTCCTCTGTGTTCTTACTAGCTGCAATTGAAACAAAAGGTGATTGGGCCCATCCACCCACATAGGATTAAGTTTCACACTAAACCACTGGGGAAGATAAACTCCAATAATAAATTCAACAATTAACCTCAAATTCTTCAGCACTTTGCCCTTCAATTCGTGTTTGGAAATCCAAATCCTGCAGAAACGAAGAGCTGTAGTTAACCAACGGCTGTGACTGACAGGTCCAATCTCCAAGAGAGCCAATGACTGAGGCACTTCTCCTGATCTTATTGCTTGGGCAATACGATAAGCATAGGATTGATCTGTGCTGAGATCTTTGATGACTCCTTCAGACAACGCCGGAAGGGGAGGGCCAACTTCGACCTTTGGAAAGGTTGTATTTATTTCTAGTTGTGTTGCTTCATCCAGCATGATGTCAAGGGGACCTGACCACTTGTTGTTGCTCTTTGTAGGACCATCAAGTTCCTGGATGAGATGACGAAGAGGTAGCTCGCCTGTATGTAAATCACATACAATCCAAACAAGTCTTCTTCCTAGTTTTTTCTCTAAATGCGTCATTACACCCCCCTGCCATCCGGTGTTCACTGCAGTTGAATCTCCACCAACAGCCTGCAGTGAACTGCCAAGTCCTCTCTCCTGAACCCAACATAAAATATGATCAGCAATGACCTCTGCATGTTTCTTCCCTTCTACTTCAGTTTCGGGAGCAAAGTGAAACAAAAGCCGACCACCAGGCTCAGAACAGACAGAGTAGTGTTCTTCTTTGATGAGACCTGGAAACTTTCTGTTCACTCCCTCTACTTCTAGCAAAACTTTTGTGTCATCTATTTTTCCATCAAACAAAAGACAGGAGAGCCCTCCCTCGCTTAAATCTTTTTCATGCTGATCAGATATTTCCTTCATTATTTTTTCTTGTGCTCTTCTAATTTTATTATGATCTATCACCAAAGATACATCCTCTCGGCTGATGAGGCCTGCATCTATCCAAGCGGCAGTTGCAATTTCTGCAGCCTCACGAAGTCCAGCATGGTGGCGAATACTAGCTAAAGCAATGTTTGAAATATTTCTTGTGTTGTATTTCATTTTCTTTGGTAAAGGTTCAGATGGCTCTTTGGAACTATCATCTGATGTTGCTTCCTGTTCATCAGAAGAACTATCAAAGAAGTGATAAACATCTTGACACAGCTCTTCCTCTCTTTGGATGGCTTCTTCACTCTTCATTTTCTTCTTTTGTTCCCTCTCTCGGATTTGTTCTCTCTTCTTGGCATTAGCAATCTGCTTCTTTGTTTCTGAATAATCTATTGAACCCATTTGCATACTTCCTTGGCCTTCTGCCTTTGTCCTCTGTGCCTTTATAAATTCAAGCTCTAAAACAGGGATCTTCTTTTCACGAGGACAACCACAATCAATGTGGGAATTATTTTCTCTCTTACCTGAGTGAGAACAGTTGGATTCAGAACATAATTGTATGGAGCACTTGCAGGTCAAAATGTCAAACAGAGTATCAAGTGTGTGCAGAAATTCATTTTTCCTGGCCAAGTTTCCTTTACCAAGTGATGTTTCAACTGCTTTGTGCCATAATTTCGTTAGTTTTAGCTCAATAGTTCGACACTGATTAATCACAGGTGGTTTGAATAGTGCATTAGCTTTTGTCCATTGATGCAGAAGAGGGACTATCATGTCATTTATGAGTTCTTTATCTGTATAGTTCCTTCTGTCCTTTGCATTTTTTTCTCGAAGGAGTAACCCTAATCTTAGCATGTCTCTCACTGTTGGAAGTTCTGATACAGGAAGCTCCTTCCCTTTACCAACTAGCAGGCTCAAGTGGGTTGACAACTGACTTCTTGTCTTCAATTTTGACATCTTCACACTATCTGACAAATAGAAAAATATTTCAATGTTTCATAATTCAATTGTTGTTTCAAAAAATATCAATTTGTTTATCAAAAATGCTGTAACAGAAATAACATAATAATTTCTTAGAACATAATGTTTTATACAATGATATAAGTAACTGCGACAATCAATATGCCCTACTTACAATAATTAAAATGTAGAATTCGTCTGGTAGAGTAGGTGCAAGTGCAATGAGAGCAAACCACCGTCTATGATATCTAGAAGGAGAGTGAGCCGGGCGCCTTATCCTCACGCTTGGTACAAGTCAAAACAAGAATTAAACTGTCCCACACGGAGAGCCTGTTCATGTTCATGTTCTGACATGCATATTGTACACAAGCTATAGAACCATAAAATACTCCATAATCCATATGCTTACATGAGATTAGTTAATATCAAGTGAATAATTCTAATCAAGTCTCATTAATTTGTTGAAATACTGATATTTGAAACTTTAAGGTATAATTGATGTAGGTGAGGGTTATTTCAATTCATTTTTGTTTGCTAATCTCAAGTTTAGACATAAAGAGGCACAATATTTTGACTACCAAATTTGATTTTTAACATGTTGACAAAATTGACACACCCTACTACACACACCACCTCCACATAGACAATCACCACACACATACATCGCCCCCGCACAATCACTACACACACCACCACATAGACAATCACACCACATACCACCACCACCATCACACAATCACCATACACGCCACCACCACCAGCACACAATTACCACACACACACACACACGCACACACTACCACCACTCAATCACCATCATAGACAATCACCACACACACACCACCACCACCACACAATCACTACTCACACACACACACACACACACACACACACACACCACCACCACACTATCACAACACATACCGCCACCACCACCACACAATCATTACACACACACCACCACCACCACACAATCTCATTACACACACCACCACCACGACCACACAATCTTTACATACACCACCACCACATAGACAATCACCACACACGCTCCATCACCACACAATAATCACACACACCACCACCACCACACACTCACCACACACCACACATACCACCACCACACAATCACCACACACACCACCACCACCACCACACAATCACCACACACACCACCACCACCACACAATCATCACACACTCACACCACCACCACCCAATCACTACATACACCGCCACCACAAATGTTTCCAAAAGGTTAACTGGCCTACTGCCTGCCGAAGGGACAGGCAGCGCAGAAAAGAACAGTATCATACAGTGCCTTTTGCTTCTTTCCAAATACATTTCATAATGGCCAGTGTTAATACCAGACAAAATTCCAAATACATTTCATAATGGCCAGTGTTAATACCAGACAAAGATACAGAGCGGTGAAGGTGATGAGTTGGAACATCTCATCCCTTAGAAAACGATACCCTGACCTACACCACAAAGTTGTGTCTGAGGACATCGATATTGTGTGTCTGCAGGAGTGTCTCACACCTAATGGTAAGCCCCCTCCCAGTCTGCCCAATTATGTGTATTATAATCCTAGTTCTACTCACACATGTTTGATGTATGTTAAGAAGTCACTCCCGCATGTACCTCTTGTATCCAAAAAGACTACCAACCTTCAGTACCATGGGATCACTATCCACCTGGGCAACTCCACACTTAACGTGCTAAACGCCTATGCTCCCTCAGATCAGCTTCAATACACAGATCTCCCAGACTTTTTACACACTGAGCCCACTGTCCTAATGGGTGACCTGAATACTAGACACA
The DNA here is from genome assembly GCA_958450375.1 of Homarus gammarus. Taxonomy (NCBI): domain Eukaryota; kingdom Metazoa; phylum Arthropoda; class Malacostraca; order Decapoda; family Nephropidae; genus Homarus; species Homarus gammarus. The sequence goes on from CAUDMG010003764.1 coordinate 2,064,701, forward strand.
AGAAATTAGGTGACTCCACCACCAACACCAATGGTAGGAGACTTATCTCACTTCTCAGCGCATATGAAGATGTTCAAATTATAGGTAATAATGAACCAACACACATCTATGGCGGGGGTCTAGACAAATGTATTGGCTTTAATCTATCATACACAACTCATAGCTCTGATGTTGTCACTGATCTTATGTCTGACCACAGCCCAATCCAAGCTAGTATACAGTACATGTAGCCAATGACACCCCCACTGGTGGTAAACTCAACAGACGTAGAATCACAGTCAAGCAAGAACATGAAAGCCAGTTCATAGACTTCATCCATGACTGGTACAAGGACTACAAGCCTGACAATTACCAAAGTTTCCATGACGATCTGATAGATAGGACTTATGTATACTTCACCAACAATGCCTCCACCAAAAAAAGGAGAAAACGTGGTCAGCATAATGGGAACAGGCAACAGCAGTGCTATAATGACCCTGAGCTGAAAAAACTCAGGGCTAGGGTCAGGAGGGTGGGTAAGGGTTACAGACAATTTAGAACACCTCAAATGTTACAATTGTATCAAGCTTCCCTTGCTGCTGTCAGGGAACGTGTAAACGAACTCAGACAAAATGCATGGGAGACATATGTCAACAGCCTGAACCAACACACATCCCTCAGCAAAGTCTGGAAAGACATAAACATAATCAGAGGTAAAAACAAAAGACACGTCTCCCATCCAAACCCTCTGCAAAAGTCGAATGAGCTAATAACAAAGTGGGCTCATGTGTCGAGCTATGACATGTTACCAGCTAGGACTCGGGGACTCCTTGATGCGAAGTCTGTAGAGAGAAGTAATCTTATTAGCTTTATGCTGGGCAAACAGCACGATGAGTGTGATGTTCCATATACTGAGTGGGAGCTTGACGCCGCCCTCGCCAGGGGTAGGTCTACTTCCCCTGGAGAGGACGGAGTCACCTACAACATCATTAGACTACTAAGGCGCATGCCAGGCAATCCATTGTTGGTATTGTACAATATGAGTCATGCCGAGGGCCAACTACCCACATCATGGACCAGCAGTATTGTTGTACCAATACCGAAACCAGGACAGCCTGATGCCTTTCGTCCCATATCACTAACCAGCTGCCTGTGTAAAACCTTTGAGAGGATGCTTCTTGGCAGACTCTTATATAGAATCAGAGAACACATGTCTCCTAACATAAATGGCTTCACCCATGGTAAAGGTGTACATAATTACATCACCACATTCCTAACTGTGCATGGTGATGAAAGGCACAGATACACCACATTTCTTGACCTAAAAACAGCATTTGATATTGCCAATAGGCAACTGATATTGTACGAACTAGCCAAAATGGATATAGGAGGTAGGCTGTTACACTGGATAAGTGGTTACCTAACCAACAGAAGGGCTGCTGCACTGTTTCAGGGTTACAAAAGTGAAGTTAAAGATATGCAACTTGGTACCCCTCAAGGTGGAGTACTTAGCCCCACTTTGTTCAATGTTCTTATGAATGCATTATTAAATTTAATACCAGACAACCCCAGCAATATCTCAATTAGCTATGCTGATGATATTCTTATACATACTAAAACTCATCGTGAAATGCAAACCACCCTGAACCATGTATACGCAGCCTGTGAACACCTCGGTCTTATTATCTCCACTGACAAAACTAAGGTGTTCAACAAACAAGCTGGGAACCGCAAACGCGGCCCCGCCAAGTTCAAGATAGGTAACAACACTATTGACTATATTTCTTCTTTTAAATATCTTGGTGTTTCCGTCCCTTGTACCCTACCTGCCATACAACAGCTAACCCGCCAATGTACTGACAGACTGAGACCTCTTAGAAGTGTAGCGGGGTACAGCCCGCACTATGGTGCTAATATTAGAATTGTTAAAACAATGTACCTAGGCTATATAAGATCTCTGATAGATTACCACGCACCAGCCCTGGTCCTTCGTGACGGGAAAGGCGTTGACAAGCTCGAGAAAATGCAAAATAAAGCCCTCAGAATTATTCTAGGATGTCCCATGAGCACTAAAGTACTTAATATGAGGAAAGAACTAGGTATACCCAGTGTTAAAGATAGAATAATTGAAGTCAACCTCATGATAGCCCTGAGGCTTCTGCGTGGTGATCCTGATAACATTGTTACCTTAAAATTGCTAGAATGTATGAACCATGGGACTACTGAGTCTAAATGGATCCAAACTACAGGTACACATATGAAGATATTTGGACTAGACCACCTGTACAAAGTTGAGACACAACAGCGCTTCCTGCCACCCTGGCGGACAGTTCCCTTCGATATCACAATACCGACGTATCCGCCTAAAAAATTAATTATACAAAGCATTTATCTCCAACACACTGCCAAATTGAGAGCTCTTGAACACATACACACTCTACAGACTGATGATAATATCACACAGACCATCTACACTGATGGGTCTCTTAACACCGCCTGTGGGGGGGCTGGAAGTGCTATTGTTGTGACTCAACCTGACGGTAATATAATTGAGAAAGGAGTTAGAATTAACAACTGGGCATCCACTCTACAAACTGAATTAGTTGCCATACTCACAGCTATTAAATTCATTGAAACCACTGTTACTGACAGTCTCATCATCACTGACTCTCTATCCTCACTACTTGCCCTTGGTACCCTCGACTCAGGTTGTCACGATCTTGTCTCTGAAGCCAGACACAAATATGCGTGCCTTGTTGACCGGGGTGTCAGGGTCAAACTGTTGTGGATCCCCTCTCACATAGGCCTCATAAAAGATGAC
>CAUDMG010003764.1:2072500-2210161 GCA_958450375.1 Homarus gammarus
CCTTGCGGGTAACATAACCAGTTCAACGTAGATGTTCATGGATAATGGTAACCTCGATGCTCCTACAGTTGGTATCAACGAGAATACTGGGATTTATTCTTTTGTCTTACTAGCGAACTCGGAGGATGGAACGTAGACCACGTTGGTGAAAGTTTTCAAGTGCCTTGAGGTGCCTCCTGTATGTAACCCATGTCTCACTGCCATATACCAGGGTGAGGAAGACCACTGCTCGATATACAGTACATGCAACTTTGTAGATAATTTCAGATCCCTGCAGCTGAAGACACGGGTAGAGAGTCTGTTAAGGGCTTGAGCTGCACATTTGATACGATGTTGAATCTCTTCATCTATGTCCGCGGTGGTGGACAGGAGGGAGCCGAGATCCTGAAAGTGGGTAACACTAGAGAGGAAAGTACCACTAAGCTGGATGGATGGTGGAAGTGTGGCTGAACCAAGGGCAGTCTGAAAGAGAATCTGAGTCTTACAACATTCACCTCAAGGCCGTAGTGTGCATACCCATATGTGTAGGTATTCAGTATCTCCTGTTGGTTGCATTCAGTGTGCGAGACTTGGGTGAGGTAGTCTACATACTGAAGTTCCTGCCTGGAGTCGTCTTATGTTGAAAAGAACCTTCACCCGGCTAAATTAGCACTGGCACGGGTAAGGAAGGCAGCCAAGAAAATGGAAAAGAGAGTTGATGCCATTACACCCTGTTAGGATGGGGAAGAACTCAGACTGAGCGCCATTGTGGATTTGACTCCCAATGGCGATGAATTTTGGTGGGCAGCCTTAACGGCTGAGGGTCTGCCAGATTGCTTCCCTGTTGACCGAGTAGAAGGCCTTGGTTAGGTTGCTGAAGGCTATGGACAGGTCACGACACTATTCTTTGCACTTTTCCTGTATGTGGCGGGCAGCAAAGATCATACTAGTGGTGCCATGCAATGGTCTAAAGCGACATTGAGATTCTGGAAGGAAGTTTTCCGCCTCAGGAAGAATTCTGTTTAGGAGGACTTGGGAGATAATCTTGCCAGCTACAGACAGCAGCAAATTCCCATGGATGTTGCCACAGTCTGAACGGTCACCCCTTGTTTTTATAAACATTGACGATGGAGGCGTCTTTGAGAGGTCCTCCTGCCTTATACATCTAGGCTGGGATTCCATTAGGCCCTTAGGCTTTGTTATTCTTCATCTGTTTGATGGCAGTAGCTACCTCATCCAGGGATGGAGGATAACTGAGATGGGTCAGTTGTGGATGCTGGTGGACCTGCTGGGTAGTCAGGACATCTACATCGGTGTTTCGGTTGAGCAGCGAATGGTACCGTTCTTTCCAGCACTGAAGAATGAGCGGAGAGGGGCTGCTCCATGAATGATTGGCAAATAAAATGTTTTAGTGGAATTGAAAAATTCACGAATCTTTTGTTGATCTGCAACTTTTTGCATTTCACATGCCTTATTTTTAAACCATTCGTTCTTTAGATTGCAAAGTTCGTGCTGGGCCACCGCTTTCTTCTTGCAGAAGGCATCAGCTTTGGTCAGAGACTAAGGGTTGTTCTGCCAGTCAGTTACAGCTGCACGCTTGTCATCGACAAGTACATTGATTTCCGGGTGATTTACATCAAACTATTCTTGGTGTATTTTTTCGATCTGGCCGAGGGTCTCTCTGTAGGTTTTTGTCATGAATGCGATGAAAATACCCCATTCGCCACTGGGATTTCGGCTGTTTGTTGTCGGGTTGTTCATCAGTCTGTGTTCGAGCTGCACTCTGAAAGCATGAACTATCGCTTGATCCTCCAAACGCTTTGTGTTAAAACCTCTTCTGGAGGCTTGTTGCTTTCGTCGTTTTGGGGCGACGTGAAGTGAGAGCTTGACTCTGACGAGCCGATGATCAGTGCCACATTGGTCTGAGCCAAGCATGGCTCGGGAGATAAGGACATCTCGTCGATCTCTTTCTCTGACAATGATGTGGTCAATCAGATACCAGTGTTTGGATCGTGGGTGTTGCCACGAACCCTTGAACTTGTCGGCCTGCCTAAAGAAGGTACTGGTGATAGTGAGGGTGTATGTAGCACACTTGCTGAGGAGGAGTAGGCCGTTGGGATTACACTTGCCTAGTCCAATTCTCCCTATGATTCCCTGCCAAATCTCAGCATCTCTGCCAACTCTGGCATTGGAGTCACCAAAGAACACAACCTTACCTTCTCTGGAGATAGAGTATAGCACTCTGTCAAGATCAGTGTAAAAGGCCTGCTTGATGTCATCCTCTGCATCCAGTGTTCGGGCGTATACACTGCGAAGAAATCATGGTGTGAGTGATTCAGTGGGACTCGGAGAGTTATGAGGCGCTCGTTGATTCCAACAGGCATTTTAGTTAGCCTATATTGGATACGTTGGCGGATGGCAAAGTCAACTCTAAAAATGCGGTTTATCTTTACAGCAAGCTTACTTTTCCAGAATAAGGTATAGCCAGACCCCCATTCTGTGAGTCGATCCTCGTCTGGAAGCCGGGACTCACTAATGGCTGGTATGTCGATGTTATACCTAGCCAACTCGTTTGCCACAAGGGCGGATCTTCTTTCAGACACTCATTTATGCCAGTATCCAGAAGGGTCCTGACATTCCGTGCAGCGACCATAAGAGGTTGTATAGTTTGTTTATGTTTTGAATCTGTGGGTATGATTGCGTTTTCGATTGCATAAGGATGACCTTACTGGGTGCAGTTTCCCAGTCAGGTTATTTCTTTAGGCAGGCTATATTTTGGGCACCTTTTCTAGCCACTTCTGCATGTAGGGTGAGAAGAGTGGCTCCTCGAAAGGGCTGCCCAGTCGCAGAGACAAGGCCAGGTTGCACTGCTGCTTAGATCCCAGTGTATAAACGACCATCTTATTTATGCCGCCCATGTGCAGAGTTGTGACTGGAGACTCCCGGCAGTCATAGGACTTTCGGGATTATAGGGGTTTTCATGATGATGAGCTGGATGATGGCCGTGCATGAGTTGATTTATGAAATGAGGCAAGAGCCCATGCTGCAACCACACATCTTGGGACTCCCTCTTCCTTATTCAGCAGTGCAAATGTTGCAATGACTGGGGAGAGGGAGAGTTGCAATGGACTGCCGATAGCCCAGTTTGTTGGGTTTCGCCTTAGTATCCTTTCCACCATGCATTGCTTTCGTCCACCGGTGTAGTCGCTGGGTTTCCATGGTCGTCACCTCTTCTGCCTCTACCACCGTTGGTGTCTTGTTGGAGTTATATAAGCATGTCAGCCTGACGCGGGACTCCAACGACGCTCTGTCGGACACTCCTCACAGTTAGAAGTACGTGGATGAGTGCACTGTGGGGGTTACAGTGGACAACACCTCACCGGACTGCTCATCGCTACAAGGCACCTTGGACAGGCTACAGGCATGGACTACGGAGAACAAGGTCACCATCAACCACGCCAAAACCGTAGTCATGCACATCAATACTGACACCACTCCAGAGCAAGCTCCAGCAGTCACAGTGGGTGCCCATCCTCTCCAGTAAGTGCAGTCTGCTAAACTCCTGGGTGTTACCATAGACCACAAACTGGACTGGAAGGCCCATGTAAACAACACAATCAAGGCAGCCTCGTACCGACTCTACATGCTACGACGACTCAGGTCACTTGAAGCACCCACCCCAGAACTGAGGACTATCTACAACGCCTTTATTCTCCCCAAATTAACGTATGCGTCACCAGCCTGGTCGTCTTCTCTCAACTTTACCCAACAACGTCAGCTAGAGAAGGTACAGAAAAGGACCTGCAGAATGCTCGGCGCAGACTACTACTGCTGCAACAACGCTCTCTCTCCACCCTGGAAATGCCATCCTTCAGTGACCTCCACCACCAAGCACTAGCAAGGTTTGGCAGTGGATTACTGCACCATCCTCGTCATCGCCACCTCCTGCCACCTGCAGCCCCCCGCCCATCTCGCGCAATCCGCCACTGCAACGAAATTCAGCCCATAAGAGCCCGCACTGATAGATATAAGAGCAGCACCATCCCATCTATTGATAAAATAATAAACCACTCCTGATTTATGTACTGTACAGCCTGTAAATGTATTGAACGCATATTATTATGTCTAAATCACATGTAAGTTTGTATATTTTCAACCACCGGCTACAAATCTATTAATAAACCGTTTATTATTATTATTATTATTATTATTAATGATGCCACACTAGATGCATTACACCACCCTGTGCACACAAACACACACACACACACACACAATCATTATCATCCTCACGCCATCACCACCGCTCAAGCGCTACTCACACACATATACACAGATTGCACACACACACACATACGCACACACACACACACACACACCATTATCACACTCACGCCATCACCACCACTCAAGCGCCACACACACACACACACACACGGACATACACACACACACACACACACCATCACTACACATACCATCGCCACATACCACTAGCCCCCACATGTACCAGTTGGCTGGATGCTCCACAACTTCAGCCAGCATACAAAGTGCATTTTGTCGGGTTTTAGAGCTCCTGATATTTTCCAAAAACACATATACCGCTCAGCTCGGCAGAACTCTAATTCACGCAACGAGTCATAAAGTCGAGAAAATGAAAAATTTGAGTGTCAAATAATATTAAACTAGAATTTATGGACTGTACCGTGTGACTATACACAGCTGAACAATTTTCAAAGTGTATCATGAGAAATTTTAAATATCGTCATGATGTTGTTTGTGTACAAGAATTCTACAGCATTTTGAGGCGAATGAGACGATTGGCGTAACAGGTGTATAAGATAGATACAATACACAATGGAAAATGTGCATACAATAGCATGGGATAATATGTCTACTGTTTTTGGAGACGAGAGTGAAATGTAGTTGTCAGGTGTGTGTGTGTTCGTGTGTAATAATAATAATAATAATAATAATAATAATAATAATAATAATAATAATAATAATCAACGGTTTATTAGGATAACATGGCAGCCCGAAGGCTGAAAATATACAACGAACAGGGATGATAAGTTACCTATGGTGAAATCGGGGAGTGGGTCACTTGATTGACCAAAGCTTTCAATATGAAAGGTTAGAAACATAGTCAACATATAGATTAACTTTAGATCTGGTACTGTGGGAGCTGGTCTGTAGACATTCTTGTGTCCTGATGTCGGCGCCATCAAAGTCCTTCCCTCTGTCTTGATGGCCGTTGTACCTGACTGCTAAGCCGCTACCTCACTACAGCTGCAGATGCTCTATCGTGCACAAAAGTCGTGTCCACTACCCAGCCACAGTGAGGGTTCGAATAGCCTTGAGTCTGAAGTTTCGATACAACTGGGGGAAATGCTATGGTCGACCAACAGATGTCGCCCACTGTAGTGTGTGTGTGGGGGGGGGGGGGGGAATAGAGGAGGTGGGGGTTAGTCTAGTAACAGGCTGTGTGTAGGTGGAGCATAACATCGTGAATTCCGCAATCACTGATAACAATAAGAATGTCATGAAGATAGTTAATATTATTAAGCATGGTGAGACATGTGTAACGGGTAAATAAAAGCACTACAACGACCATATCTCTGCCGTTCATGGCTACGACGGTCAGACTGATGGGCACACCAGTAATTAATTCTCCCTGACTATCATTACTGGTAGTCATGGATAATACACAAGTTGTTACCAAGGTTGGCGCCACCCACACCAGGGGAAGCAGGTGATGTCGAACACTGAAACATGCTGAGGTCTCATTCCTTCCATCGTCGTCACCAACAGGTAAGTCACATTAATTTGTCAGCATAGCCCATGTCGTTCTTATACTATTGCAGGGTGTCCCATGAGTGACAGCAGATATTTGTAGAGGTGAAAGAATAAGTGATATTGAGTTGAAAATCTTCTATATACATAAGCATTTTTCGGTTTACTTTAAGCGTGAGGTGGGTTGTAAAAATTACGCAGGGCAAAAATTTTGCCATGTTATATTTTATTTTTCTTACCAATTTCAGCCATACTGTGTGCTGTTGTAATCCTTATTGGTGGATTACATAAGGCCTATTAATAGCGTGAAAACTTGTTTGTAGATACTGTAATGTACCATAACTTGCATTAAACAACATCATAAGTTCACGAGTTCCAACTCCGCGCCTAGCCTCCCCCCCTTCCCCCCCCCCGCCTCTACCGACCCAACTATTAAACCTCATAATTTGAGCATCGTGGGTTACCACACCTAAGCACACTCCCCCTCCACCATCCCCCACTCCTCCCTCCCCCACCTCTTCCCTTCATCCCTCCCCCAAGACTAACGTCAATCGACCATTCCATCCCATCACATCACCTTCCCCTGCATTCCCCAACCCCCCTCCCCCTATTCTACCCATAGCCACGAATTGGACTACTGTAATGAACACTCACAGAACCGGCGACATGGCTCCTCCCCCTTGTATTTAGAGTTACCGGCAGTGTTGTGATAGCACCGAGTATGAACTTATTTAAGACCAGACTTGACCATTACTGGCGTAAGTTTAGATACATTCTGGAACCAGTGAATATTCTTTGTAAAAAAATAAATTTTAAATGAATTATTTATAGGAGATAAGTATGCCATAGTTGAAAACTGTCAAAGAAATATGTAAAGCAGTGGAAAACCATATATTTTGATTATCGGCGAGGCTAACTACCTATAAACAATTAATAATTGATGATTGGCAAAAATCCTGGGAAAATGAACCAACAAGTCATGAGCTACAAATGATCAAATCATCAGTTTATCCTTGGTCACCATCAAAACAATCCTCTCGACATCAAGAAACTATTCTGAATCGTCTAAGAATTGGGCATACGCGATTGACGCATGGCCAACTGCCGAACACAAATAACAGTCCAACATATTCTCATTGAATGCCCTATTTATAATCGGTATCGAACAATGTACTTCACTAACCCTACAATGTAAAATATTTTAGCAGAGACCCCAAAATTTTCCCTAAGTTCAGTTTTGACCTTTTTGAAATACTGTAATTTCCTCCAAACAATATAACACTAAATTATAGAAACACAAATATATGTGAACTAATTCCTCTGGCCAGCCCAAGGGGAGACTCAAATGGGTGTCAGTGGTCTGGTTAAACTAAATCTTGATGATGATGATGATTATCGGCGAATGTTCACTCTACAGTCACAGGGGTGGTGGTGGAGGTTTTGGGGAGGGGGGAGGATCCACTTGCAGTTCACTATGAATACATGAAATAGGAAGGTTTCTTGGGCAGTTGGTCCTAAAATATTTACCAAAACGTTATGTCAGAGTAATAATACTTAACCTAGGTATTACTAATACCATTAATTTACTCTAGTATATAAGAGCCTGCATCAGTTACCACAACATAATATTACTCTGCCTTTTCAGATATGCCTGCAGGACGAGCAAATTCGTCGGCAGTGATTGCTGAGCGAGGCCAAATCATCTGGATGTGGAGAGCCGTGGCAACTGTGCCGAACATTGCTCATGAAGTGAGGAGGAGCACCAAGACGATTAGGAGGTGGATCCGCCGGTGGGAGGAAGAGGGCTCAGTGGAGACGAAACCTAGAAGCGGGAGGCCACGAGTAACGTCGGCAAGGATGGACGCCATGATCGTGGCAGCTGCAACAGAATATCCAATGCGAACATCAGTGGAGCATACAAGAAATCTGGGCCTCAACTGCCATCACATGACGACGAGACGCGAAGCCGAGATCGACTGCCATATTCCAGCTCACAAAGGGTGGCTAACACCTACTCACAAGGAGTGTCGACTCGGCTTTGCATTGGAACACCTTCCACATAGAGAAGAATACTGGAGAACCATCATATTTACCGATGAAACGGTGTTCAGGTCAGTGGGAGCTGAAGCAAGGCAGTGCTGGCTGTTAGGTTCTGAATAATAAGTTCTACATACAGGAGAGAACACAAACACCTGTATAGTTTTGTAGGTTCGGTTTACTGGATAAGAGTATGTACACAAAGGAGAGCAGCACTCTCTCTTGACTAGGCTCCCGGTCAACTGCTATAGGCGACGTATGGCAAGTGATACATTAGCAGCTTCCATTCGTCGCCAGGCACATTAATTAAGCGTGTGGGATATGGTAATAACATTGCCACACGCTGCTAGCTAGGCTGAATAAATAATACATAAATGGAGCACATACATAATATACATACATGATATATAATCCAGCATACATAATATACATACACCTCCCTACCCCCTATACGCTCATAGCAAAGTCTTGAGCGGACCTTTTCTTTTGGATCCGTTCTGAGCGTCGAGGGACTTCATCACTGGGAAGGGTATGGGACTCAACACTGGTGGCGGGGCCAGCAGAAGGCATTGTTACGGGTCGGAGAAAACGGCGGTTCCTCCACCACACACGACCACTGGGTAACCGCACCTGGTAGTCCCGTGACCTGCCGAGACCCATGACTACGCCTACTTTGTCCCAACGTAGGGAGGTCGGGTCCTGAACACGGACTTGGGTGCCGACACTCAACCTGGGGAGAGAACGGGCGTGGTCATTGTAGCGGGCGACGACGTCCTGAACACGTTCGGCGGCTCGGCGATCACAATCCTCTGTCTTGGCCTGCCACTCCTTGGAGAAGGATTGAGGGTGAGCAGGGACACAAGAACGAAGGGGGCGTCCATACAAAACCTGGGCAGGGGAGCGTCCGGTGTAGTTAGGTGTGTTGCGGAGTTCAAGAAGACCCCTGTCGAAGGCCTCGCAGTCAATGTTCCCAGAAGGGGCCACCTTAAGGATGAGGTGCTTCAGGGATTTGACAGCAGCCTCAGCGTGGCCGTTGGACTGCGGGTAATGGGGCGATGACAACACATGCCGGACTCCCCATCGGTCGAGGAACACAGCAAAGTCCCGGCTTGTGAACTGAGGCCCTCCGTCGGTTCGCAGGCGTACAGGAACGCCCACGTCACGGAAGTAGTGGCGGAACTTGCTGATGGTGGCGGCAGACGTCGTGTCATTACCGCACTTGATGACAACCGGCCAACCAGAGAGACGGTCGACGATAACGAGGAAGGACTTTCCTGACACACAGAAAAAGTCGGCCGACACAGACTCAAAGGGGCGGGTGGGGTTGTCGTCACTCATAAAGGGTTCCTCCTGCTGGCTGGGTTGTAATACTTGGCAGGGCTCACACGCACGGACAACATTGGAGATGTCGGAGTTGATGCCGGGCCAGAACACCGTCTGTCGTGCACGTCGTTTGGTGGCCTCAGCTCCACGGTGACTGTCGTGAAGGCGGGCCAAGGCGTGGGGACGTGATGCAGCAGGGACAACTACACGTGCTCCGTACAGAACAAGGTCTCCGTCGCAGTAGAGTTCATCGCGGAGTTTCCAATACGGGAGCAGGGTGTTGTGAAGATCGTAGCGGTTGCTAGGAAATCCATTCCTCACACACTCGACGAGTCGGACATAGGAAGGGTCATCTCGGGCCGCTGTTCGAAGGTCCTCCATTGCCTTGTCGTCATCTGGTGACAGGTCCGAACGAAGGGATTGGACGGCATGGAGAGTGACCACAGTCCTGACGGAAAGAGCGAGGTCGGCGTCGAGTACATGGTCTTCTGGAGTAGGGCGGCTGACAGGGGAGCGGGATAAGGCATCAGGGATGCAGAGCTCCTTACCAGCACGCCACACTGCAGTGAAGATGTACGCCGAGAGTTTCTCTTTCAGACGCTGGAGGCGAGGGTTCTCAACGGCGTCTAGCGTGTAGTGGTTGAGGATCGGGACAAGCGGGCGATGGTCGGTCACTAGGTGAAAGTATTGCAGGCCTATGAGGTAAAACCTGCACTTGGACATCGCCCAAACCGCAGCCAACAGCTCCAACTCAATAGTGGCATAGCGCGTCTCAGTGTCAGAGAGGAAACGCGAGCCACACTGGACGAGCCGGAACTGCCCTCCACCATGATCCTGCAGTAGGGCGTATCCCACGCCATACAAGCGTGAGGCATCTGTCTGCAGAACTGTCGGCAAGGCTGGGTCAAACGTGGCGAGGACAGGTGGACGAGACAGGGCCTGTTTCACTTGCTGGAAGGCCTTGTCGTGGTCGGGGGTCCACAGGAATGTCCTCTTGGGGCTCATCAGGGGGCGAAGTGGTTGAGCAGCTGCGGAGATGTCCGACGAAAACTCTGCTAACTGGTTGACGAGACCTATGAAGGACCTCAAGTCGGTCAGGTTAGCAGGGGTGGGAAAATCCGTAATGGCGCGGACCTTTTCCGGGTCAGCTGCGATACCATTCCCTGAGAGGGTGTACCCACAAAAGTCAACTGAAGAGCTGGCCAGAACAAACTTGTCGGCATTTAGGGTAATGCCGTGCTTCCGGCACCTGTTGAGTACCTCGTAGATACGGCAGAGGTGATCCATATAATCCTCGTCGTACACGAGTATGTCGTCGACCACTTTCACGCAGTTTGCCAGACCTTGTAGAGCCATATCACCTCGAAGACAGAAAGCGTCTCCTGTAGCGGCGAATCCCATGGGGCCACGGCAATAACTGTAACGTCCATGCGGGGTGATGAACGTTGTGAGTGGTCGGTCTTCCTCGGCAAGCTCTATCTGCCAGTATCCACACAGGGCGTCCATCGTCGTGAAGAAGCGCGCCTTCGGGTTCACGCTGCGTATGGCTGCAAAGGGCGTGGGAGAAGGGTGCGCAGGACGAGACACCTGGTTCTTGAGCTTGGAAAGGTCAGTGGTGATCCGAACACCACCTTTAGGTTTTGCGACGACAACCATCGGGTGACACCATGGAGACGGGTCATCGCCGGTTGGTACAATAATTTCTTGGGCGACCATGGAGTCCAGCTCGTTTTTGACCGCCTCGCGGAAGGCCAGGGGAACCAGTCGAGGGGTGTAAATAGCGAATGGCTTCGCGTCGTCCCTCAGGTGGATCCTCATGGGGGGGCCTGCCATCTTCTTGAGAGGCTTGGATTCCAGAGCGGACTTGGTCACCAGAACGTCGCTGAATTCCTTCAGGAAGTACTTCCGAGCATCCGAAGGAGAGGTGTCACTGGCAAGAGGCAGGGGTAGGGCGGCAGCAGCGTCGTTGCTGCTCCCTTTTTGCACCCTGTTGGCGTGTTTTACCTCAAGAATAGGTTTGGGGAAGTCCTGGGAGATGATGGCCAACTCCTGACAATGTCTGTAGGACAGCAAAGGAGTCTGGACACCGTTATGCACATCAATCCAGGCTTGACACGACCTGTTGCCAAAGGTGACTTGTGCTTGGAGTGAACCCAGGGCCGGGGTCATCTGTGAACCATCTGCCATAAAGCGGAGATCCTTGGGGGGCGGTCCTAGATCACTTGGAGAGAGCCCCAAGCATTGCAAATGCTGGGGACCGATGACTGTAGCATCAGCGCCGGTGTCGGGCAACATCTGAAGACGGGATGACACACCGCCGTAGGTCACGATGACGCTGATGTACTGGGGGACTTTGGTCCTGGGACGCGGGGGGGAGCACACATTCCTAATGTGGCTCGAGCGTTGTCAGGAGTCGTCGTACCTCTGATTGGAAGACTGTGGGCGGCCCTCTCTGGTGGAGGGGGGCTGAAGCTTCCGCCGACGCGGTCCCTTGGGTATGTTGGAAGGGCAACACTTGTCATAGTGGCCCAGACGACCACACACATTGCACTGGACGCGTTTGGCTGGGCACCGTACTGTGAGTGACCAGTGGCCCTTACGGTCACAACTGTTGCAGGTAGACTGAGCAGCTGGACACACCTGTGTTCCGTGCTGCTTACCACAGTTGTTGCAAAATAAACCAGGCGTGGACGTGGTGGGCGAAGGCGTAGGAACAGACTTCTTGTCCTTCTTGTACCGGGACACAGCGCGTACAGCTGTAGGGGGAGCACGGATGGCAGAGGTGGCACACCTGGCAGCCTCATAGGAGCGACATATCGTCAACACATCCTTAAGAGAAGAGGAAGAGTCGAGGGAGGTGAGGCGTTGGACAAGTTCCTCGTCCTTAACACCCATCAGGATCACCTGCTTCAACTGGGTCTCCTCGCACTGCTGGTGGTGGCCTGGACATATATCTACCTCTTCCGAGGCTCTCTTAAGACGCACGTAAAAGGCATCAAAAGACTCACCCTCCATCTGTCTGCAGCTAAACAATTCCCTCCTGCGCAGAGCTTCATTCTGCTGTCCTTTGATGTGCCGTTGTAGAACGTCCAGTACCTCCTCTACAGACAGCAAAGAGGTTGGGGGTACCTGCAACGTATGTTCCAAGACACGCTGAATTTCCAAGGACAGGCACATGCGCAGCTGGATGAGTTGTTTAGGCTGTGACAAACTCTGGAGATCCACCATTGTAGAGTAATCAGTCCACCGTCGCCGCCATTCACGAAAAGTCTGGAAAGTCTCATCAGGCTTCAAGATGGGCGGCGTTTGAGCTGCTGCTTTAGGTGGGGCTGGGGGGCGTGAAGGAAGCATGGATGAGGTATCTGAACCAGTCAGTACCGAGGCAGTGTTAGAGCCAGGGGCTTGGTTAACGGTGAGGCGAGATATCAAGGCTTCAAACCGTTCACTGTCTTCCAATCTCCGTTGGTTGTCTCGTTCTGCCTCTGCTTGCCTTCTGTGCTCATCCGCCAAACGTCTGTGGGCTTCATCCTCGCGTTTCTCATCTCTCATAAACTTCAGTAAAGCAATTATCTCTGGAGACAACGCTGAATATTGAGGTGAGGGACTGCGCGATGTGGGGGCTGAAGCGTCGTGGCCGGTCTGGTCATCCATCTCTGCGGGGCTATCACCCGCCTGAGTCATCCAGACGCTGGGTCCACGGCTACGTAAGGCGTGAGACATAACTACTTCCTCTGTGTACTATGTCTTAAATCAGTGTTGACCGGTCAGCCCGTCGTATCAACAAGATTTCAGACAAAAAATTAATTAAATACACAGATAAGTAGGTTATATATATAAAATATATATAAGGAAGCCGCGCGGTCAGCGAGTGTTAGTACGTGTGAGTGTGTGTCCCGGGCCGGCAAAGCGTCTCGCCCCAGCTGTGAGGGGGGGTGGAGGCGGCGCTGTGAGGGGGGGTGGAGGCGGCGCTGTGAGGGGGGTGGAGGGAGAGGCGCGGCGACTCCCAGTCAGTCTAGTTACCCTCAGGACGCGGTCAGAGACGGGTGCACTGAACTTTACTCCTTACAAATGCCCAGAACGTGCCGTATACCTTGGGAATCCTTTAGAACAAGGTCACACATGAATGGCACGAACACACAATGCACTAAACACTTCACAGAAAATCACTGTCACTGACACTGCTCAAAGTTGCTGAAATTCTTCGAGGAGAGATGGCGCGGGAGTTGACCCAAGGCTTGACCCAAGACGGGAGGGGACCCTAGCCGGCTTTCTACAAACTTTGCACTATCACTCGTAATTATCCAGTAAGACTACGCATTGCGCCATGTTAGGTTCTGAATAATAAGTTCTATATACAGGAGAGAACACAAACACCTGTATAGTTTTGTAGGTTCGGTTTACTGGATAAGAGTATGTACACAAAGGAGAGCAGCACTCTCTCTTGACTAGGCTCCCGGTCAACTGCTATAGGCGACGTATGGCAAGTGATACATTAGCAGCTTCCATTCGTCGCCAGGCACATTAATTAAGCGTGTGGGATATGGTAATAACATTGCCACACGCTGCTAGCTAGGCTGAATAAATAATACATAAATGGAGCACATACATAATATACATACATGATATATAATCCAGCATACATAATATACATACACTGGCAGCTCCCCAACACCCGCTACCATGAGAAACACATTCAACATCGCGCAGTGAGTGGTAGGGTGTCATTGTCATTCTGGGGGTGGATGTGGGCACATGGGCCAGGTGAACTAGTCAAGATCAATGGCCGCTTCACTGGTGAGCAGTATATAGACATCCTGGAGCAAGTGCTAATTCCTACAGTCCGGGCTATGGCAGTTCCAGCCCCCCACACTATCAGGCTGGTTCATGACAACAGTCCCATTCATACCAACAACATAGTGAAGGACTACCTCCAGGATCACCCTGAAATTGAGGTTATTGACTAGCCAACACTAGGATGTGATATTAATCCGATTGAACATATTTGGGCCATGATGAAACGTGATTGGGATATTGGGGAGCAGCGAACCTGTGCAGCAATAGAGGCCAAATTTTACGACGTGTGGAAGAGTATACGTCGACGACCAGGGGTGTGCTTGAAGCTGGTCGACTCCATCCCTAATTGCCTTGATAAAGTCCTGAATGCAATGGGTGGCTGGACCAAATACTAAGGTGTGTGCATTGGTGCATTGTTTGGATTTTAGTATTGTTTGTAAATACAATTAACATATATTAACTCACCTACAGTGTTATCTTAAATCTATGTCCTTAATGATGTCTTAAACTATATCGCATGAAAATTCATAACAAAGTAACTTACCAGCCACAAATTATGTATTGTGCAGTATACAATGATCTGTATGACACGTCGTGGAACGTGTTGTCTTATAACACAATATAATTATATAGTTACAATTGCTACCATCATTGAAATGCTCATGATGTTCAGCACACAATATTAACGGTAAATGAGCACACTCCAAAATATATGAAGCTTGCATATTGTGGTGGGGTGTTTGAACACTGAAACTTGGAAGAATTGGTACTAGATTAAGTCTGAATACTATTTTACAATACTGATAACTTTTTCACTCCACTCTTTTTAACATAAGTATATAATTATATAATATTGCATATTATCACAAATATTTATTAAGCAAAGGATGGGTGGAATATAAATAAATATTACCATAATCTCTTTGTTGGAATAACAACAAAATTGTGACGTGGTCACTGAGTAAAACTAGTTGACCAAGGCCCTTCACCCTGATCCTTGCATATTTCACTTTTATTCTTAATATATTCAATTCCTTAAAGCAGGGGTTCTCAACCGGGGGGGAATTTCCCCCCCTCGGGTTTTCAGGGGGGGGAAACTGATACTAATATGGAAAAAATAAAGGATTTTCAGTATTATATGCATATTATTTGGAATGCACTTTTTGAGGCAGACAATCTTGGAAATGAGGGGGAAT
The DNA here is from genome assembly GCA_958450375.1 of Homarus gammarus. Taxonomy (NCBI): domain Eukaryota; kingdom Metazoa; phylum Arthropoda; class Malacostraca; order Decapoda; family Nephropidae; genus Homarus; species Homarus gammarus. Next base: position 2,087,623 of record CAUDMG010003764.1, read on the forward strand.
GACATTCTGACATATGGTGAAAGGGGTTTATGGGGCAAAAAAGGTTGAGAACCACTGCCTTAAAGTATCATTGTGACCTGAGCGGCAATAAGCACCCAGGCCACTGCACCTGTTCCATGAATTCGTAACCATAAAGAAAGAACTGTAAGACAAAAGGTAGTTAAAAAGGCAGCTTAAAAGTATCGTGGAATAAATAATAAATAAACCTGCCTCTCATCCAGCCCTCACATCCTCTATTCCCCCCCCCCCCCCCCACTCACAGAGACTACAGTGGGCGACATCTGTTGGCCGACCATAGCATTTCCCCCAGCTGTTTCGACACTTCAGACTCAAGGCTATTCAAAACCTCACTGTGGCTGGGTAGTGGACACGACTTTTTTGCAAGATAGTACGATACCGCCGGACCCATCAGTACCAGCGATCACCTGCCAGTCGTCGTGACACTCTCAACCAATCCCATAATGATCCCCACCAACACTCACGTCAACCCTCAAACGGGAAGACTTGGACTCCTTCAAGGAGTCTCTCAGTCTTAAGCAGAGGAGAAACCTGGAAGAAGCCAGCCCCAATGACATCGACGACGCGGTCGAACAATGGTACACGGATGTGAAGACGGAGATGGACAACAACATCCCGACCTCCACTCACAGGACCATTCCCCATCCTCACACTAGTCACCAGCTGAGGCAGCTCAGTGTCTAGTACGATCACGTGAGACAGCTAGCCAGTATCAGCGGGTGGACGCAAGAGTTAAGAGACCGGTACCGAGAGCTACAGACGGACATCCAGCACGAGAGCAAAGGTCTAAGTGAAAGAAAGTGGGCCGCCTTGTTGTGGGAGGCAGCCAACAATTACCGCGATTCTGCAGCCTTCTGGAAAGGGATCAAGCGACTGATGGGGGCTGCCTTGGTGTGGGAGGCAGCCAACAATTACCGTGATTCTACAGCCTTCTGCAAAGGGATCAAGCGACTGATGGGTTCCACCTCTAGCACGGTCCCTTACCTGCTCGACCAAAACAACGTGAGAATATATAAGGAGGAAAACCAAGAACAACTACATCGGCGATATTTACGGAAGATCTTCACCATTAGTGAACAGGAGAACGAGGGCTTCGACAGGGAGTTTGAGGAGGACATTTTAGGTCAGTTACAGGACCATCAGCACCGGCTCCAGCCGCTCCTACAGACTGACTTCACTAGACTGGTGGATGGAAGCTACCTGACGGAGCACATGGTTCCTGCAAATGTGTCAGCCGTCATAAAAGGGTTTAAAAACAAATCACCTGGGCAAAATCACATTAACAAGAAGATCCTGGCTCAACTCCCCGACAACATGGTAGAGATGCTTGCTTATATATGTAACGCCTGCCTCGCCTCTGGATACTTCCCTACGATGTTCAAAATCGCCGTTATTCGCCTCATACCAAAAGCAGGGAAGCCTCCAAACAAAGTCGAAAACTTTCGACCAATATCGCTGTTAGAGGTTCCTGTCAAAATCTTCGAAAAAATAGTAAACTAGCGATTGCGGATGTATCTGGAGAATGAAGATGTGCATAATCCCCGCCAGTTCGGCTTCCGCCAGTACCGAGGCACATCCACCACCATAGCTCAGGCCTACGAGCAGATCGCCAATGCCATGACTGGCCGCCTGCTGTGTAATATAGTACTGAGGGACATCAGCAAGGCGTTTGACAAAGTTTGGCACGCGGGGCTGCAATATAAGATCATACAACTGGGGCTACCCGAAAACCTGACGCGCTTATTGTGCAACTTCATTACGGACCACAGAGCCAAAATGAAGAAGCAAGAACATTTTGGAGAAGAATTCTCACTCTCGAGCGGCGTGCCTCAGGGCTCTTGTCTCTCACCAACCCTTTACATGCTCTACACGGCTGACCTGCCACCCCCAATCGTCGGCAGTGAGTACTGTCATGTATGCCGATGATGTAACACAGATCGTCACCAGCCCAGGAAGGTCCACGGCAAGGATGGCCCGACTCACTGCTCGGGCAATAGAGGAGATCTCGGAGTATGAAAATAAATGACAAATAAAAACAAACAAAACGAAATTTGAGGTCATACCCATAGCCAAATTCAAGCTGGCGCCATTGATGATCGACGGCGAAGAGATTGAGTACTCTAAACAAGGCAGGCTGCTTGGCCTCATCATCTGTCGGACGGGCATCATTTCCCACGTCAGGGACAGACTAAATATAGGCAAAGTCGCCGCAGCCAAATTAAAACGGTTTAAACTGATGCATGAGGAGATACAAGTCCACCTGTACAAGGCGTTAGTGAGGCCTGTGTTGGAGTACCCACATATACCACTCGTCACACTCGGGAAGACTAGACTACAACAACTACAGAGCTTCCAAAACAAGTGTTTGAGATCAGCCAGTGGCCAAGCGCCGCCCTAACAGGAGACAGTGGAAACCATCCACCTAAGAAATAAAACAGAGGCCCTCGACGTCAGGTTCCATGGCCTAGGGAAGAAGGTTTTTAGACAAGCTCCTGGACGACCCTCACAGCCCAGACCATCTACGAGGGGAAGACATCAATGGAGGGTGACCCCACGCCTTGTGGCCCCGGAGTCTGCCCGCACTACAACAACCCAACCCGCGACCCATCTATGTCCGGCACAGTGATCGACCTTAGATTAAAACTTAGATGATAAAATTCATATTTAACAAGTCACAATCTAATGAGTCCATAACGTAATACAGCATAAGATTTTAATAAACTTGTAATTGTAAAATCAATCTAGTCATTGTCTACTATAGTACCCATTGTGCAACCTCATTCTAAATCCTAGGTTAGCTTAGTTAGCCAACAAACTCTGTAATATATAAAACAAGCGGTGTCGTCCCCCTTTGTTTAACTCATTAAACTTCTTTTCCAACCTCACGACTATATGTTGTGACTTCTCTATCCCTCATGTCTGGCTGTGCCTGCAGCCCCAGCATGCCTTCCATCCATTCCCCACCTTAACCTCTCGCTGGTTCTGTCTAGTGCTGAGCACACTGGCATAAACACACTTCATCACTGTTCAACATTGATCCCATTTCTTTCCGAAACGAAATTGTCACTTTTGGCGGGATTATGGTGATATCCTGGTGGTGAAGATGGGTCGAGGAAAGGGACATGGGAAATAGGCCATTATTGGCCGGGGCAGCTGCCGCTGCTGGAGCGGACGCCCGATATGTCTTGACCCTCTGGTGACCAAGAATGGAGTGTGTGTGTGTGTATGTGTTAGGTTGAGGGTTCCTTGGATGGAGTGTGTTGGGTGCAGGGTATGTTGGGTGAAAGGTGTGTTAAGAGGAGGGTATGTTGGGTGAAGGGTGTGTTAAGAGGAGTGTATGTTGGGTGAAAGGTGTGTTAATCGGAGTGTATGTTGGGTAAAGGGTGTGTTTTTTTTTTCTTTTTTTTTATTCATTGGCCACTCCCCAACATCCTTGTGTATGGTGAAGCGCAGAAGCGTTTACAGCGCCCAACAGGGAAGCATGCTAAGTTCATGCTTGCCTTTATGTCTCATGAGTTAAGGGCGTAGAAGCCTGAAGAGTCAAGGGCGTAGAAGCCTGAAGAGTCAGTGGCTTATGTCATCAAGTTATTGGAAGCTCCAACAACTTTCCCTGAATACGAATTCGCAACTTTCGACTTACAACAGGTACCTACTTTACTGCTTGGTGAACAGGAACTAATGGGGGCTAGGAAGTAAGTCCAAACAACTTCCATAGGCCCGGGAATCGAACCCGTGACATCTCGCTTGCGAGGCAATAACGGTACCGCTTCTACCACCGATTCCCCGAAGGGTGTGTTAAGAAGAGGGTATATTGGGTGAAGGATGTGTTAAGAGGAGGATATGTTGGGTGGAGAGTGTTTAGTGAGGGTGTGTTTGAAAGATTGGGATGTTGGGTAGAGGGTGTGTTGCAGGGTGTGTTAGGTTAAGGGTGTGTTTGGTGAGGGGGCTTTGGGTATCCTCAACAAACACAGGACAATAAATTAAACTAATACAATTAACACTCCTGAGGGGGAAGTGCGCGCACACACACACACACACACACACCACCGAAGGGTCAAGACGCACCTGGCGCTGCTCTAGCAGCAGCCACGTCAACTATTAAGTTTAGCCCATACCAACTCCCTCCCCTGAACCCCTCCTCCCACCGGAATATCAACAAGTTCTCGCCAAAAGTTACTATTTCATTTAGGAAAGGAATGGAACCAGTGTTGAATAGTGGTGAACAGTGCTTAAGTCAGTGAAAAACCCCCTCGGCAGTAACAGCTGAGTCATACCCAACCTAACCTTCACATAGTGAGGTCCCAGGTACCAAGTGATAATTGCCCCTGAGATTCCACAATACCAGCTATGTGTTAATCCTTCCACGATAGGGAGGCCTGGGACCTCACCTCACTCATTTGAGTGAGTGAGGTCCTGTGACACCAGACCATGTGGTGTCCCCCATGATGATTCGACACCACGTAGTGAATGAGTTGCTACATCATCATGTGAGGTTCTTCATAACACCATCTCTGAAGGAATTACTACACCACGTGATGCCCCTCATAACACCATCCGTGAGGGAATTACTACACCATGTGATGCCCCTCATAACACAATCTGTGAGGAAATTATTACACCACATCAGGCCCCTCATACACCATTTGTGAGGGAATTAGTACACGACATCAGGCCCCTCATAACACCATCTGTGAGGGAATTACTACATCATCAGGCCCCTCATACATCAACTGTGAGGGAATTACTTCATCATCAGGCCCCTCATAACACCACCTGTGAGGGAACTACTACTCCACGTGATGCCCCACATAACACCATCTGTGAGGGAGTTACTACACTACGTGTCTGCTGTTCAACACCTCAGCTCACATGATCTACGTTACCTACACTGTAAACATTAATCTGTATGTTCACTGTATGTTCCTTTACCTTTCTCTAATGAAGTCTTTTGTTAAACTAGCAATGTCAATGAATGTAATAAGTCATTTATGTCCAATGTAAATTTTCAGCCTTCGGGCTGCAGAACTTTTTCAGAACTTTTTCAATAAACCGTTAGTTATTATTATTATTATTATTATTATTATTATTATTATCATTATCATTATCATTATTATTATCATTATTATTATTATTATTATTATTATTATTATTATCATTATTATTATTATTATTATTTTTATTATTATTATTACACACCCAAATAGACTATATAAGGGAGCGAAAACAAAAACATAACCTAAGAGTGTGTTAAGGTGTATTAGGAGGAGGGTGTGAATAGCATCCAAACCGGGGTTAAACAAGGGTGTGTACTGGCACCAACCCTCTTTTCCATTTTCTTGGCTGCCTTCCTTACTCGTGCCAGAGCTAATTTTGCCGGCGGGGTGCACATCGAGAACCGAATGAAGGATCTTTTCACCATAAGACGACTCCAGGCAAGAACAAAGGTATTAGCAGCTTCCATTACTGAACTTCTGTGAGAGACGACCTCATCCTCGTTGCTCACACTGAACACGACCTACAGGAGATCCTGAACACCTACGCAGATGCGTATGCACACTTCGGTCTTGAGGTGTGTACGTAAGACTCAGATTCTCTTTCAACCTGCCCCTGGTTCAGACACACCTCCAGCATCCAGCCAGCTCAACGGTACTACCCTCTCCGAAACCGTGTCTTCAGCTGTGGGGAGCTTAAATTATCTACAAAGTTACACTTATATCGAGCAGAGGTCCTCCCCACCCTTCTATATGGCAGTTAGACATGGGTCACATACAGGAGGCACCTCAAGGTACTTGAAAACTTTTACCATCGTAGTCTACATTTCATCCACAGAGTTCGCTGGGAAGACAAGAGAACAAATGCTAGTATTCTTGCTGACACCTACTGTCGGAGCATCGAGGCTACCATTATGCATGAACAACTACGCTGGACTGGCCATGTTATCCGCATTTGACGACATTAAACTGCCAAAGCAGCTACTTTACAGTCACCTAACGAATAGTAAACGTAAAGCCGGCGAGTAACTGAAATGGTACGATTGTCTTAAGACAAACCTGAAAAAGTGCCAAATCGACCCCCTCATCTGGAAGTCCATTACTCCACACTGGAACGATTGGAGAAGCTCCACACGAGAAGGTGTCAATACTTTCCAGTTAGCCTTACTGCAAATTCAGGCAGACAAGTGCCAACCCCAGAGAGACGCTGCTACCGTCCCTCCCGCACTCGATGTATCCCCCATATGTGCAACTCATGTGGACGACTTTACCGGTCGCATATCGGCCTCTTTAGTCATCTCAACACTCACCAATGAAGATGACATCCCTAATAACTCATATCATTGTATCATAGCTGGATGATCATCATACTCGATTCAGAGTGACAACAAAGTAGTAGTAAGTAGGAATAATAATAATAATAATAATAATAATAAAAATAATAATATTAATAATAATATAAATAATAATAATAATATTATTAATAATAATATTAATAATAATAATAATAATAATAAACGGTTTATTAATAGAGTTGCAGCCGGTGGCCGAAAATATACAAACTTACATGTGATTTAGACATAATAATATACGTTCAATACATTTATAGGGCTGTACAGTACATAAATCAGGAGCTGTTTATCATTTTAAAAATAGATGGGATGGTGCTATACTTATATCTATCAGTGAGGGCTCTTATGGGCTGATTTTTGTTGAAGTGGCGGACTGTACGAGGTGGGCGGGGGACTGCCGGTGGCAGAAGGTGGCGATGACGAGTTTGGTGTAGTAGTTTACTGCCAATCCCTGCTAGTGCGTGGTGGTGAAGGTCACTGAGGGATGGCATTTCCAGGGTAGAGAGAGCGTTGTTGTAGCCGGAGTAGTCTGCGTCGAGCATGATTCTGCAGGCCCTTTTCTGTACCTTCTCTAGCTGACGTTGTTGGGTAGAGTTGAGAGAAGACGACCAGGCTGGTTGACGTATACATTAATTTAGGGAGAATAAATGCGTTGTAGATAGTCCTCAGCTCTAGAGTGGGTGCCCCAAGTGACCTGAGTTGTCGCAGCATGTAGAGTCGGTACAAGGCTGCCTTGATAGTGTTGTTTACATGGGCCTTCCAGTCCAGTTTGTGGTCTATGGTAACACCCAGGAGTTTGGCAGGCTGCAATAACTGGAGAGGATGGGCACCCACTGTAACTGCCGGAGCTTGCACCTGAGTGGTGGCGGTATTGAAATGCATAACTACGTTTCTAGTGTGATTCATGGTGACCTTCTCTGTAGTCCATGCCTGTAGCCTGTTCAAGGTGCCTTGTGGCAATGAGTAGTCCGGTAAGGTGTTGTCCACTGAAACTCCCACAGTGCAGTTATCCACGTACTTCCACCTGTGAGGAGTGTCGGATAGAGCGTCGTTGATCAGGATTAGGAAGCACAGTGGTCCCATCCTGGTCCCCTGGGGAACACCGCAGTGAGGTGTTGGAATGTGGAGACAGAGCCCTGGTACCTGACTGCCTGGCGAAGGGCTCACTCAGGAAATCAATGAGCCATGAGTCCAGGTTGGTGGGCAGCCCAATTGCAATGGCCTTTTTGATAACAGTGCAGTGATCAACAAGGTCAAAGCCTTCCTGAAGTAAACAAGGGCAACGGCCAGTGATGTCTTACGTTTCTCCAGGTTTCTGCGCAGAAAATCCAGGAAATTAACTAAGCAGTGTGATGTAGAAGAGGTCCTCATATGGCCAAATTGCTGTGGATCAATTGACTGATAAATGCTAGCAAATGCCCATTCAAAACCAAAGTCTTCACAAAATAGACTGGGTATGGGGGTAATGGCAACTGACCTGAGGTGACTAGGGGACTAGTTTGTGTGTGTGTGTGTGTGTGTGTGCAGAGGGTGGTGTAATTCGTCTATTGTGGCAGCATTATGTTAATTTTAAAGTGGAAGCACTGCTTGTTTCCTCTCGCTTTTAGCTATCGCTGCTGGCTAACCCTGACTGGGCAACTGCACCCAGTAAAATCATCCTTATGCGGTCGAAAACACAATTATAATATTGGATCAAAACGAAAACAAACTATACAGTCGTTGCATGGGATGTCAGGACACTTCTGGATACTGGCACAAATGAGCGAAAGAAGAACTGTCCTTATGGCAAAAAAGCTGGCTAGGTATAACATCGACATAGCAGCCATTAGTGAGTCCCAGCTCCTAGACTAGGGTCGATTCACAGAGTGCGGGGGGGGGGGGGGGAATCTGGCTGTACCTTCTACTGGAAGTGTATGCCTGCTGTGGAGAGAAACCACATCTATGGAGTTGGCTTTGCCATCTTACACAGGCTAACTGAAATGCATGTTGGGATCAACGAGTGCCTCATGACGCTCAGAGTCCCACTAAATCACTCACGTCATGCGCGTTTCATCAGTGCATACGCCCCAACACTGGATGCAGAAAATGACAGCAAGGAAGCCTTTTACATGGACCTTGTCAGGGTGCTACCCTCTATCCCCAAAGAAGATAAGGTGGGGCTCCTTGGTGACTTCAATGCCAGAGTTGGCAGTGATGCTGAGACTTCGTAGGAAATCAAAGGGAAGAATGGACTAGGCAAGTGTAATCACAACGGCCTACTCCTCCTTAGCAAGCGTGCTGCACATAACTTAACTATCACCAATACCTTGTTTAGGCAGGCAGTCAAATTCAACTGTTCGTGGCAACACCCATGATCTAAACACTAGCATCTCATTGACTACATCATTTTCGGAGAAAGAGTTCGCTGAGATGTCCTCATCACCCGAGCAATGTGTGGCTCAGACCACTGCGACACTGATCATCAGCTTGCGAGAGCTAAGCTCTCACTTCACGTCGCCCCAAAACGACGAAGGCAACAAGCCTCCAGAAGAGGTTTTAACACAAAGCATCTGGAGGATGCAGCGGTAGCACATGCTTTCAGAGAGCAGGTCGAACATGGTCTGATAAACAATCCAACAACAAACAAACCAAATCCCAGTGCCAAATGGGGTTTCTCGACACTGTCATGACAAAAACCTGCATAGAGACCGTCGACCAGATCGAAAGAATATACAGAGATTAGTTTGATGAAAATGACCCAGAAATCAATCGACTCGTCGATGATAAGCGTGCTGCATTAACTGACTAGCAGAACAACCCTTAGTCTCGGACCAAGCTGATACTTTCCACAAGAAAAAAGTGGTGGCCCAGTACGAACCTCGCAAACTGAAGAACGACTGATTTAAAATTAAAGCATGTGAAACACAAAAACTTGCAGATCAACACAAGTTGTGCAAATTTTTCAATTCCACTAAAACATTTTATGGGCCAATCATTCATGGCACAGCCCGCCTCCGCTCCTCTCTAATTAAAAACGAAGACGGCATCCGTCAGCTCTGGAAAGAGCACTACCATTCGCTGCTCAACCAAAACACTGATGTGGTTGTCTTGACTACCTAGCAGGTGCCCCAGCATCCAGGACTGACCCATCTCAGCTATCCTACATCCATAGATGAGGTAGCTACTGCCATCAAACAGATGATAAATAACAAAGCCTCAGGGCTTCATGGAATCCCAGCCAAAGTGTATAAAGCTGGAGGACCTCTGCTTACTAACCGTCTTCACTCTCACCTGGAGAATATATGGGAAAAGGAGGAAATCCCACAAGCTCTTAAAGATGCCTCCATCGTCAATATTTATAAGAACAAGGGAGACTGGTTAGACTGAAGACTGTAGCAACTACCGCGGGATCTCGCTGCTATTCGTAGCTGGCAAGATTATCACCCTAGTCCTCCTACACGGACTTCTTCCTGAGGCGGAAAACTTCCTCCCAGAATATCACTGTGGCTTTAGACCATCAAGTGGTACCACTGATATGATATTTGTTGCCCGACAGATACAGGAAAAGTGCAGAGAGCAGGGAAACCCTCTGGCAGACCCTAAGCCGTTTTAGCTGCCCACCATAATTCATCTCCAGCATGAGGCAACTTCATGATGGCATGAATGGTAGTGTCCTGCATAATGGCACCCAGTCGGAGTTCTTCCCCCATCCAAACGAGGGTAAAACAAGGATGTGTACCGGCACCAACTCTCTTTTCCATTTTTTGGTTGCCTTCCTTACTCATGCCACTGCCAATTTAACTAGACGTCTAGTACCGAATGAAGGATCTTTTGAATATAAGATGACACCAGGCAGGACCAAAGGTGTCGGCAGCTTCCATTACTGAACTTCAGTATGCAGATGACCTCACCCTTGTCACTCACACTGAACACGACCTACAGGAGATTCTGAACACTTATGCAGATGCGTATGCACGCTTCAGTCTTGAGGTGAATGTACGTAAGATTCAGATTCTCTTTCAGCCTGCCCGTGGTTCAGCCACACCACCAGCACCCATCCAGCTCAACGGTACTACCTTCTCTAATGCTACCTTATTTCAGTAACCTTTGCTCCCACCTGTCCATCACTGCGAACATCAATGACGAGATTCAACTTTGGATCAGATGTGCATCCAAAATTTGGCAGACTCTGTACATGTGTCTTCAGCTGTAGGGAATTGAAATTATCTACAAAGTTGCACGTGTATGGAGCACTGGTCCTCTTGTTGTATGTCACCGAGATGTGGGTCACACACAGGAGGCACCTCAAGGTACTTGAAAACTTGGGAACTTCGAGTTTTCTCCTTTCCTTGTGGTTATCAGCATATATATATATATATATAATATATATATATATATATATATATATATAATATATATATATATATATATATATATATATATATATATATATATATAATATATATATATATATAATATATATATATATATAATATATATATATATATATATATAATCAACGACCTCACCAGCCAGGATTCGAACCCTCGACCTTCTGGGTAGGACTAAGGTAAGCTACCGACCAACCCACAAGGACACTAAAAGCAGTCCTAGGCTCTGTTATATTTCACACAAGGCCTGTTCATCAAGCTGATGGCGCAGTGAACCTCATTGGGAACTGCCCGTGCCTCGTATGTGGTGTCAGTAGCATTTTACCGAATCCAGCTGGTATGAAACACGAGGTATCGTATATATATACTTCATTTTTAGTCCTTATAACACGCCGACTTTGAACATATAATCTACGACCTCACCAGCCAGGACTGCTTTTAGTGTCCTTGTGGGTTGGTCGGTAGCGTTCCCTAGTCCCATCCAGTAGGTCGAGGGTTCGAATCCTGGCTCGTGAGGTCGTTGATTATATGTTCAAAGTCCGCGTGTTATAAGGACTAAAAATGAAGTATATATATATATATATATAATCAACACCTCAACCCGCCAGGATTCGAACCCACGGCCCACGAGCCTATTACTGTGACGGGGAACGCTAACCACTGGACCACCAAGATACTAAAAGCATTTCTAGAATTTGTTATATTTCACACAAAGCCTGTTCAACGAGCTTATGGCGCCGTAAACCTCTAATGGGGACTATATTTATATATATATATATATATATATATATATATATATATATATATCTTGATACAATCACACGGGACACTGGAAACAACGGAGCACCTCTGAAGTTGCCTCTGAAGATGTCTTGAATAAAGACGAAAGCTAAGGTGCTCCGTTGTTTCCATTTTCCCGTGTGATTCTATCAAGATTTATGTTATCCACGTTTTCATTGTGGATTTACATGAAATATATATATATATATATATATATATATATATATATATATATATATATATATATATATCTTGATACAATCACACAGGGAAAAGGGAAACAATGGAGCTCCATTGTTTCCCTTTTCCTCGTGTGATTTTATCAATATATATATATCTTATCAAGATTTATCTTATCCACGTTTTCATTATGGATCTACTGTACATGAAATGATATATATATATATATATATATATATATATATATATATATATATATATATATATATATATATATATATATATATATATATATGTGTGTGTGTGTGTGTGTGTGTATGTGTATATGAATTTCTGAATACACAGTTGAAACACCTGCGTGTGTGTGTGGTTGGTATTGGCGAACGTGCGTATGTGAGAGCGAGTGTGCGTGGAGTTATGTCCAGGCTAGCACGGTTAAAGGGGATGTGTGTGGGAGCCCTATCGTGGTAGTCAGCCAAGGATCCTTTGTTCCTGGATCTCTTGTCTCTGACAGCCGAGGATCCTTTGTACTAAGCAACCGAGGTTCGTTAGTCCAAGGTAACCGAGGATCCTTTATTCTAGAGAACCGGTGATCCTTTGTTCCAAAAAGTCGATAATCTTTTGTTTGAAACAGCTGATGATCCTTTGTTTCAAACAGCCAATAATTCTTTGCTTCAAAATGTGGGAAGGATCCTTGGTTTCAACCAGCCAAGAAGTTATTGTTTGAAACAACCGACGACTGTTTGTTCCAAACAGCCAAGAACTCTTTGTTAAAAAAAACGAGGGATCTTTTTTTTCAAGAAATCGAGGATCCTATGTTCCAGAAGCCAATGATCCTTTGCCCCTTGTTTTCTGTCAAAGACAGCCACAAATCTTTTTTTCCGGGCCACTTGGGGTTGCTCCGCTGAACTCAGCCTTGAATCCTATGTTCAAAGGCCCCCTAGGATCCTTCGTCTTAAGATTTTTCCTGGATAGTTGTCCCAGGCAACCGAAGATCATTTTATTTTAGTTTATTTTAAATCCTTATTTATTTATTTTTATTTGTTAATTTACACACAACCAGGGACTATTTGTCCTACGGCCCTTAGTACCAGATAGATGAGAAAGAGATTATTATCTCAAGTAAGCGAGGACTGTTTGTCGTAGATTCTTTTATTCTTGTTTAATTTATTTAAATCGAACCCGGAATCTTTCACTGCGAACAAGGATCTCCTTGATCACATAGAAAGATTCCGGGTAGCCTCGCATTTTGTAGCTGGAGCCTATAAAATGCTACTACAACCAAACAATTGCTACGGGTTATTCTCGGTGGAGGCTCCTGTTGCTTAAGAATAAGACGAAGGAGCAGGCTTTGTGTAAAATATAACAAAGCCTAAGACAACTTTTGTTTCACTTCTGGTGCTGTGGTAATGCCGTACACAGGCCCACTCAGTTTCACCCTTAGAAACAACTTAAGAAGCTTCTCAGTGAATTCTATCTACAAAATTATCTTAGACTACTGTAGTCTTCAAAGCCCAGAGTTCAATTTAAAAGTTCTTTAACACTAAAGACACTATACCCACACACTTGCAATCCTCAGTTGTTTATCAATTTGCTGTAGGGCAGCATATACAGGTATAGTTAAAATATAAGGACACTTGAAAACTCGCATCCATTAGCACTTGGGCCGTCCCATCCGAACAGGCCAGTTAATCACACAACCACCAAATTCAGCTATCCGTAACTACCCCATCAGTATGACCACCCGTTCTCGCACTCTGATTTCTCTGTTCTTGGAAGGAGTAACTGTGAGACTGACCTCCTCAATACAAAGTAAAGTCATCCAATTGTGATATGGCTTCCTGTGAATTTTTGTGTTTGTCTCACTGAGGCTCGTCTTAATTAAGGTAATACCTCCTGATACTTTAGTGCGTTCTGATTTTAGCTTTGTAATTAGGTCTCCCGTCATTTTAGTGATTTGAAATTGTAATGCTATGTTACGTTTAAAAGTTTTTGCAGAGGGTAAATTTTAAAATTACGTTTTGTTTTTCTTGTATATTACCTCTGATGATAAAAATCGATGTTTCTGAAACGGTAGTAATTAAAGAAACACAACATAGGTAAGATGTTTGTGTTTTCCCTGGTTCTCCTCTTCATTATGAAACTATGCTTTCCACGTAACAAGTAAATTGCTGAAGTTATCTCTCTCTCTCTCTATATATATATATATATATTTAATCAACACCTCAACCCGCCAGGATTCGAACCCACGGCCCACAAGCCTATGACTGTGACCGGGGAACGCTAACCGCTGGACCACCAGGATGCTAAAAGCAGTCCTAGACTTTGTTATATTTCACACAAAGCCTGTTCAACGAGCTTATGTATTTCATGCAGGTCCACATTGAAAATGTGGATGAGATAAATCTTGATAAAATCTCACAGACTGGGAAAGCATTGCAACTCCGTAACTCCGAATTAAACAGCACAGGTACAATATCAGAACAGCATCTAAAAGCAGTGCACTGTTCGTTCATGCTAGGAACAATAATCATCCCATGGATTGGGAAAACAGCTTAGAAGTGTACAAATCATCATACGTCACAGAAAGACTTCTGGTTGAAGCTAATTTGATTAGGGAATTGAATTCTATAAACCTTAGTGATGGTTAGTACAAATGATAATATGTTACACAAATTTATTTGTCAATGGCCCAAGGTTAAAAATGCTTTTATAGCATTGAGTTAGATGTAGGGTACATGATTAGTAGGTCTCATATTTTTGACCTGGCTTAACATGACTAGTCACGTCGCCCTTTCTCTTAAGCTCCTTTGTGTGTGTGGTGGTGATGGGTCATAAGGCCCATACTAATCTTAATAAAAAAAAACAAATCCTCAATATTACCTTGTAATTCAATTGTCAGTAGGAACATTATAGAATGCAGTCACATTAAACATACCGAAACTGTCAACATGAATTTGAGTAATGGTAAGTACAAACTGGATAATTTTGTGATTAAGAAGATTTGTAACCAGGTGAGAAGGTTGGGTCATCTTACCCTCTGACCTGACTACGAACAGCTGCTGTGCTTAGAGATGGCATGGTCAATTTTTTTATTTATTTTTTACTAAGAAGCTTAGTAAGGGTCACTACCTTATGACCGGAACATTGTGGACACCTGCTGTCCCTTAGGGACTTGATCTCACTCTCCTCTACTGTAAATATTAGCCTTCTCAAGTATTTCTCCTTAGACACCATAAACAATTATGAAAGGAAATGGAAAATAAAACTAACACACAAAAATTGAAGCTAATTCATATAGCTAAAACCAGAACTTACCCAATCATGGTCGACAATCAAAACATTCCATGCGCAGAAAATGGGAAAATCCTCGGCCTCAAAATTACAAGCAACGGCATACAACCACATATCACAGAAAGAATGCAAAACCCAAGATCCAACTAAGTAAACTCAGAAGATTACGCAAATTAAACATCAATATACGCCTACACCTTTGCAGAGCACTAGTCAGACCTCACCTGGAATATCCCCAAATTCCACTCAACACTATAACAAAATCAAATAAACTCAAAATACAAGCAGTTCAAAACATAGCCCTCAGAAGAGCAGCAAAACTCAGACCACCATATACAAAAAGTTCCAGAGAGCTACACACAGAAAATAACCTAATTACAATCAACATCAGAACACATAATCAAGCATTAGCAATATGGTAAAAACTACAAGAACTAGAAGACCCTATATTCCAACAATTAATGCAAGAAGACATTACCAGAACACACAACTGGTGGCCAAAGAGCATAACATATGACAACACAGAACCAGAACCAATATATACGAAAAAACCCCAAGAGACTCAAAGGACATGGAGGGCCCCCCCTCCCCAAACACCACAAACTATCGTAGTTTAGAACAGCTTGGCTTCCCTTCCCTTCCTGTAGTGGACAGGAAATGCTGACATGGCAAACTTAACCTCGTCCCAGCAAGGTGGACAGCCCACCTGCTATCAATCTCCCTCTTTATTTCCCACTTCCTAACCTTTACCTTCCTCCTACACTGTCTTCCACTTTCCTGAGCCAATGGCTCTCTTCTCTCCATCCCATCGTCATCGTCATCTCCTTAGAGTGTACTCACCTCTGAAAATGTGAATTACACGAAAACGATTGGGAACTTAGTGTTTTCTTGTTTCCTTGTGATTATCAGCACACACACACACACACACACACATATATATATATATATATATATATATATATATATATATATATATATATATATATATATATATATTTATATATATATATATATATATATATATAAATATATATATATATATATATATATATATATATATATATATATATATATATATATATATATATATATATATTGTTACGACCTTGTGGTATTTTCTAATTTTTTTTATAACATGCTTCCATGTTGTTCCATAATATTCCTGTAATGATGTGTTAATTTACTATTATATAATCTAGCCACCTTACCCTGTGCTGTTAAGGTTTTAACTGTTATTATTTGTTCAAGCCCATCTTATTTCTTCATTTAGTATTGTAACAAGCATTCTTTGTCTCTCTAACGACCATCTGCATCGTTAAACGACCCATGTTTCACAGGAGGGTTTTTGGAGGGAATTGGCCCAATAATATATAGTGGTCCACCAACTGACGGAGTTCAGTCCAGTCCTCCTTGTCATTCAGTTCACTTTCTTTTGAGTGACACCCGTCACCTGTTACTTATACTTATTTTATTTGTGTTGTTCCTGTCTCCACCAATATGGTATATCTATGTGAGTACCTATATATGTCTCTTATGTGTCCATCAGTGCTTGCTCAGTTACATTTAAGTAATTCAGTGTTGTTTCACGTTAGTTAATTTCAGTGTTAGTTTTTATATGTTTATGCAGTGTTAATGTAATCCAATGCTTTATTTTTATTCTTTTGATGTTTCGATGTTTAGTATCACTTGTGTCTTAAAGGTTTCGATAGTGAATCAATTTGTTGTGACAGCCTACAAGGCTCTTTATTGTGTTAATATTTAATTTAATTAAATTCTTAAAGGTTTACTTTATTTATTTTTATTCCCTTTTAATTTACTTCACTTTTTTGTTTGGTTACTCCTAGAACCTGGATATTTAAGTAAATTAAGAGACGGCGTAACTATATATATATATATATATATATATATATATATATATATATATATATATATATATATATATATATATATATATATATATATATATTTGGTTTTAGAGACGTGGTTATATGTTGTACCTTATCTTACCTCATTTCCTTACACTCTTCAGCTCCTTTTAACTATTATCCTCGTGAGTCATATTCTGTTTCAGGTAAGAATTTAAAATTCATGATGACACTGGGGTTCTCTTTTGTTTGCTATAGAAACTGTCGACCGTCCAATCGAATCGCTGGTTAACTTACCTGTGGAGGCAGGTTCGCCAGATGTACTGTTTTTAGTATTTATTTGGTAATATAATACATTGGGACCGGATGGAATACCCACTCGTCTTTTGAGGGAGTGCGCTGAAATTCCGGCCCCTTTGCTAACGCGCCTCTTTCGCCTTTGCCTCAAAACCAAAACTTTTCCTTCTTCTTAGAAGCATGCCTCGGTTCAGTCTATCCCAAAGACCATTCTAATCCCTCTAACTATCGCCCCATTGCCCTAACTTCATCACTCACTAAGATTTTCGAAACTATCTTAAACTCTCATTTTCTCCGTCACCTTGAACGTCTTTTTCGTTTGTCGGATCACCAGTATGGCTTTCGCCAGGTGAGGTCGACTGGTGATCTGCTCTCCTACGGCACCCATCTTTGGTCATCCTCTCTTGGGGATTAAGGGAAAACTTTTGTCGTGGCCCTCGACATCTCCAAAGCATTTGACAGGGTATGCCACAAGTGTTTCCTTTCTAAACTTCCCTCTTATGGTTTCTCTCCCCCACTTTATTTTCTAATTTCTAGCTTCCTTGAGAACCGATCCATGGAAGTTGTTGTCGAGGGATCCATCTCTTGCTCTTTCTGTACCAAAAGTGGTGTTCCACAGAGTTCTCTTCTTTCACCTACTCTCCTCCTTCTTTATATCAATGATTAACATCGCAATACGACTAATTCTATCCATTCTAATTCTGGTGATTCTACTTTTCACTCTTCCTCACATTTTTCCGTTCCCTTAACTCTCAAAGCAGATCTGTTTCTAGAGCTGATATCGTTTCATCTATCAATGAGGATCTGTAAAGCATCGCCGAATAGGCAGGTAGAAACTTGGTGAAGTTCAATTACACTTTCGAAAATAGAAGATCTTCCACCAATCACATTTCGGGACGCAGTCATTCTGCCAAATTCTAAAATAGATATGCTAGGCCTGACAATTTCTACTGATATGTCACGGAAGCCACACATCTACAACATTGCTAAAGCTGCCCCCCGAAAGCTGAGAATGCTGTACAGATGCCGTAGCTACTTCACTCCAGAGCAGTAGCTTCAAATTTATAGGGAATTCATTCTTCCTAGCTAAAAGTACTGCTCCCATATCTGGGGTGGCTTTTCTTATGTACAACTCTTAGAAAGGATGTTGTAAGGGAGGAAACGATCTTCCTGCTGATTACCGCTGCTAACTCGCTCGTTTGCTGGTGCAGACAACACTTGGGGTGGTTGGACAGAGGTGAGAACGCAGCCACTATCTGGGTCACAGGCAGATTCAACCCAGCCGCCATACAGTCACTATCTAGCTACCCCGCTGTCCGTCAAATTCTGGCTGTGATCTCATCATAGGTCCTGGACTCGAGGGCTGTGTTCCCAGACCTTCACCTATCGAGTGTCAATTCTCTGGTCATCTACCACTACGGCATACCACGACTGCCAGTTCATCTCATTCCGTCTGTGTCCCAGTGTTCTCCTGCCATTTCAAGACGTCGCTCGAGTGTGGAGTTGAATGGATGCTTCCCTACCCTGAGCTTGCATCACCGTGTTCCAGAACCTTCCCCCAGGGCTACTGCCGTAGGAAATATTTGTTCATTGTTTGATTCTATCAGTTGTTGACTCCCATTAATTGTTTGATTCTATTAATTGCTGACTCCCATTAATTGTTTGCTCCCTTTAATTGTTTGCTTCCATTAATTGTTTGACTCCATTAACTGTTGACTGCTTTAATTGTTATTTGATGTTTGTTGAGTGGGGTCAGAGTTTTGTGTTATATTTTTAAAGTAAAGAGATGTCAATCTCAAACGGTTGTTTGTTATTCCTCAGAAAACCATGGTCCTTGACTTTCCTTTATTAAGATCCTGATTAGCCTGGTAAGGGATTTCTATCCCTAAGTCCCAGGTCTTTACAGATGTAATCAAAATCATTTCGTCTTATTAACTCTCCTCCTTTAGTCGATAATCTCTCTTCCTTTTCTCTTCGCCGCAATGTTGCTCCACTCTCTCCCTTTCACAGGTACTTTAACAAGCAATGTCGGTGGATTTGGCATCCTGTGTACCGCCAGCAAGGCAGTGGACTCGTAACACTCGTCTTGCCCACGGTGCCCACCGTTTCTGTGTGTGGGTGTCGGTCACATAGAATAACCCGTTATAGTATATCCTGCTTTCCTCACGCAGACAAACTGTGGAATGTTCTGCCTTCTTCTGTGCTTCCATACTCATACAATCTATCTCACTACAAAAAGCTGGTTTTCCGGCATCTTTGTGCGGTAGATTAATGTAGTCTTTTTCTCTTCTATTTTATTATCTTTCACTCTTATTTTTTCGCCCCCAGGCCCACGTTGTGGGTCGATGACCTGTTCCGGGATGGGCTATTCCCCGTAAAAAAATAAAACTATACGATTAGTTCCTTTTCATTACATGCATAGACCCAATGCTAATGTTAATGAATTAGTTATTGAGGCGAGTAACTTTATCATAATTCAGTGTTCGGAAGTTATTTTATTTAATTTCCGGCAAGCCTCAAAACAACTGGTCCCTATCTTCAAAAAAGTCGTCCCATCTCTGTCGCAGGGTATTTTTTAAATCTCAGAAACTGTCTGATTGTGCAGAATAGCACAATGTAGTTGGTACTATTTGGATGCAGACTTAAGCTGTAGCCACTTTTTTATTTACATCTTAGTCTACCGGGATTTAGATCTTGATCAAACTAGTTTTTAATTAGTTGCTCAGGAAAGTGATAATAATTCAAATTTGTGAAATAAAATTATTTTTCAGACACACACGAGACCTTCATGCCAATCATGTTGAGTGGCTTCATTCTATGCCTCCCAGAGCTTATCACTGTTTTTTTGCCCATAATTTTGAGATTGCTTTTGGTTATTGTTAGTTCCTCAAACCCACTCATGTCTCGCCAATAGATTGGATCTCGTATTCTGATATATGCCTTGTGTTGTCGACAGTAGTATTTCACCTTATAGTAGAATTTCTAATTACATTTATTTTCAATAATGTTGAGTAGCCATTGTTTAATAAGTACTTTACGAGCAAGGGATAAATTAAAATCTGTGCTAATTGGGAGTCAATATGTGTTTATCTTCACAGTTCACACAGAGGGTGGTGTAATGTGACTAATGTGGCAGCATTATTTTAGTGTTAAGGTGCAAGCACTGCTTACTTCCTCTTGCTTTCAGCTACCGCCGCTGGCTAGTCCTCGTGGCGAACAGGGAATCAACTTGCATAAGTCTTCCCCTGGCAGTAAACAGCCTCTTCATCATCAAGACTCTTGCTGTGCCTCGTCGTGGCAACACACGGTAACTGGGTGCCTCGTGGGCCCAGACTAGACCAGCAGGGAATCTCGGAGTAGCAGTGGGCCCCAGAGGGACAGAGCAAAGGTCCACTGCCATGTGGACACGTCCTGGAGCCTACCAACCATTGTCGCACTGCCTTGTAGATTAATCTTGAGAGGTATAAAGCTACGGGAGTAAACCCCGAACGAAAAATCTGCGATGGAGCCCCGCATCAGGTAAACATGCTTACAGAACTCCAACAAGACCCCAACGGCGGTATAGGCGGAAGAGGTGACCACCATGGGAACCCAACGAGTACACCGGCGGACAAAGGCAATAATGATGGACAGGCTATTAAGGCGAAACCCAACAAACTGGGCTATAGGCAGTGTTACCGCCACGGTAATATAAGCTAGAAGAGAGAGAAATAGAGGGATAACCATAATAAGATAAACTAGGCGAGAGAGAGAGAGAGAGAGAGAGAGAGAGAGAGAGAGAGAGAGAGAGAGAGAGAGGATGAGATGAGATAAGAGATATGGTGTTGACAACGAATTTGCTGACCAATCTGCTGAGGTGTTTCAATACGAAAACATATGGCCCTCGCCTCCGGGCTGAGATTGCCCTCGAGGGTAGTCTACTGATTTCTACAGGACAGACAACACGTTGGTTCAGACCACTAGACCCTAAAACGTGAGTGATCGTGAAGTATTAGAATCTGCTAAGAAACTCTAAATAACTTTAATAAGTATATTTGTGTACTGCAATTTGATCATATTATACCAATTGTCTCCTGTATCAATAGTTATAACATGCGAGTTATATTTAAGATGTTAACAGGCTATGTACTGTATATTGATTGTATTTCATAATATCTGTCCTGAGATAACAGCATTTGTTATATGAGAAATGTTCTTTAACAGGTTTTGACCGAATTATATGGTACGCGTCAACGTTGAGGGTTTATTTCTCCAGCAACAAACCAATAACGCTCCTATGAGCGTTAACAGTCAAAACGTATACGGGAGGATTGTCGAAGGACCAACGCCGGAGTTCAGCGTGGGAGAGCATAGGCTCGTCGATCGCCCACCCACCCATAGTGGGTGGATCACCCACCCACCCACAGTGGGTGGATCACGTGCGTCGTCAGCAGCGAGGCAGTAATAGCGAGTGCTCTGTGTTTGAGTGAAGTGTCTTAAATACCTGGACAGTGTCGTAAAGCTTCGGTCTGCGCGTACGGTGCTGTGAGCGTTCATTTCCGAACAGGAAAGGCCGGCACCTAGTGAGCTAAGGTTTCAGAACACCCGGACAGTGTCGTAATGTTTGGTCTGGGCGGACTGGTAGTTAGCGTTCGCTCGGACACGCACGCAAGTGATTATAACTAACAGCTGATCTTCCTATACCAGTGCCACCATAGTATATCAAACAATGATGATAAGGAACCATGAAGAAATACATAAATGAAAGGGATTTGTGGGTTAAGTGTGTTCAACATTCAGGTTATATGTACATGTATGTATATATGTATATATAAGTATGTGTGTGTGTGTAATTAAGAAATAACAACGAAGGTTGTGACAAGCCCTAACGTTGTACAAGTAAGGGCGCCGCAGTAGTGTTTGTGACATCAGTTGTGTAACGAGTCCCTACATTGATTGTGGATCTCTGTGGTTGTGTTAGTGTGACATCGTAGCTGGTGTGTGACATCGCTGTGGTCGTGTCTGTGTGACATCACTCGTGCGTATTGCACATCACGTGTTTGAGGGACATCGCTCGTGTGTGACATCACTGTGGCCATGTTAGTGTGACATCGTCGCTCGTGCGTGACATCACTGTGGTCGTGTTTGTGTGACATCACTCGTGCGTATTGCACGTCACGTGTTTGAGGGACCGTGTGACATCACTGTGGTCGTGTTTGTGTGACATCACTCGTGCGTATTGCACGTCACGTGCTTGAGGGACCGTGTGACATCACTGTGGTCGTGTTTGTGTGACATCACTCGTGCGCATTGCTCGTCACGTGTTTAGAGGGACTTCGCTCGTGTGTGACATCACTCGTGCGCATGGCACGCGTCTGTGTGACATCAACTCCAATTGTGTGATATCTGCGATCGTGGGCACCTGATACTAAGCGTTACTGCATACACTTATCGAGCAAGACAGATTACGCTTGCTGTTCGGGCAGTCATGGACGGGAAAGAGAATAAGTCAGAAGTGGGGAGCGTGTCCGGCGTAGAACAAGGAGACACTGTGGACATAGAGACCGATGTCTCACCCACCTCGCCAAGGCAGCGTGAGATAAACCCGTCTACCGTAAACCTGTCTCCCGAGAAGAGAAAGGAACCACCTGTCAAAGGAATCGAAGGACAATTATGTGAGCAATACCAACAAATGCAGCAAATGTTCGCTCACATGACAGCGATGATGCAAAACGTCACCGAAGGTATGAATCAACTACAAGGCAAGGGCAGCACAGAAGATCGCGGAAAGGTGTTATCACCACCAGAGACTAAACTTTCCTCTGTAATTGAAACTAACGAAGAAACGTTATATATACTCCAAGAGGACACCCGGCGCTCACCTTAACCGCAGAGCCGGGAACATCTCACCAGGGGGAGCGGCGGGAGTACTTCCGAACATCAAGCTAGTTCGCCGAAACCACTACCTTTGATGAAAGACAAAAGGGACGACCCACCGAGGTCCGAGGTTTGGGTTAGAGAACTGCTAGAGAATATGAGGTTCTCCCAAAGGCCAACGCCGAAGTTCAGCGGAGGAACTTGTCGTGAATACTGGGAGTTCAAGCGAGTCTTTCAGCGACACGTTGGGATGGCGCAGATACCTGATACCTTGAAATTAGAGACACTTCTCGCTGTCTACGCTGGGCCAGCTAAGGACGCTTTGCGGGGATGTCTGCAAATTCAAGATCCCAAAGCCGGGTACAAGGAAGCTTTGGACATATTTGAGAAACGTCACGGCAATAAGCACACTTACGTTTGCCAGCTAACAAAGAAGGCCCTGCGAGGTCCAACTGTGAGACTAAGTGACGCAAAGGGCCGCCAACAGTTCTCAGACGAACTGGGGAATTGCGTGAGGAACTTGAAGGTCTTGGGAGAACTACGTCAGATTGACACGTATGAATCAATAAGCACGTTAGCTGAGAGGTTCAAGGGAAAGATGAGGGACGACTACGTGGATAAGGCGCATAAATACAAAAGGAAGTGGGGAAAGCTTCCTGGGATCGAGTGGATGTTGGAATTCACAATGGATATGATCGACAAGGCGGAGGAGGTCACAAAGGGACGAGGACAGGAAGAACCAAGCAGAATTTATGCAGACTCACGTCAATCCTCGTCGAGGAAGAGACTTGTGGGTCTGGCGACATCAGGAATAAAGACAACCAGAGAAATGGACGATGAACGCTGCTCGCTATGCCGTGGAGATCACCTTCTTCAGATGTGCTGGACATTCCTCAGGATGTCCACAGGAAAGCGAACTTCCCTTGTAAGGGAACAACGTCGCTGCTATGCCTGCCTGGGTCATAATCACCGGATAACAGAGTGCAGCCAGAATATGGTATGTGGTATAGATGGCTGCTCTGGAGTACACTCGAGGCTCCTGCACTTCACGGGAGCTTTGACGAGCAATGACAAGATGCAACGGGGCGAAGTTGAGAAGGGAGAACACCAGACTAGCCTCCATAGGGTGAAGAGAGCTACCACAGGGGGCGCCTACCAAATAGACATAGCACCTGACCACAAGCGACCTAGAATGAGTCAATGTAAGGCTATTATGCCGCCACCGGAATCGGCATTTAGTAGAGCTAAATCATGGAAGGTCGAAGCCGGTACAAGCACCATGGGGAAAAGAAATCCGCATAAATGGGTCAGGGAAACCATAACCAACAATCGAATTGATGATCGGCGTGAAGAACCCAACGATTGCGAGTTGTGACTACAAAGTTCCAGCAGAGTCGCACTTCCAATAGTGAAAGTCAGGGTGGAAGAAAAGAACCTAGAGGCGAAAGAAGCAGTAGTCACCGGAGCTCTCTTGGATTCAGGCAGCAACCGATCATATTGCACGCGTAGTCTAGCTTACCGGCTGCAGGCACAGGGAAGGCCAGTTTCCCTCTCCATTGGCACAATCATGAAAGAAAGTAATAGTGTAAACACCGAAGAAATCAGTGTGAGAGTGGCTAGCGTACGAGTCAGAAATAGCTGATCCATCATTATCCCCAAGGTCATCATTGTTGAGAATCTACCGTCTTCCCTGAAATCGTCGGTGGCAGACACCCAAGATGTCATCATGTGGGAACACCTACGAGGTACTGCGCTACGCCAAGCACCGAAAAGAGTGGATCTCCTGATAGGTCTAGACGTACCACAAGCACTAGCACCATTAGAAGTAAGAACCGGGAAAGACGGAGAGCCGTTTGCAATACGCACCTTGCTAGGTTGGACTATAAATGGACCGCTTGGTGTGGCGAGCCGTGATTATGCCGTGATCAACCACTTTGTCAGAATGGCAACACTAAATTCGGAGACAAATCTGGGAAAACAAGTCAGGCGCTTCTGGGAATGCGACTCAGCCTACAGTAACGATGATCCCGTCTCTGTCGAAGACAAGAGAGTCCTGACGCAGTGGTCAACGTCAATTACTCAAGTGGACGGACACTCCCAACTTCCCATCCCGTTTCGCCATGAAGAACCGGGACTCCCAGACAATAAGAAACTTGCCGAGCAGCGATTGGCAGGATTGAGAAAACGCCTCCTGAAGAACCCAGGGCTCTCTCAGAAGTATAAAGAAGAGATGAGACGTCTAATCGACGAGGGACATGCTGAGCGAGTCCCACGTCAAGAACTCAGTGTTGCACCCGGGAAGACCTGGTATCTCCCACACCACCCTGTGTTGAATCCCAACAAGCCAGAAAAGGTGAGAATAGTGTTTGATTGTGCAGCCGAATATGAGTCGATGTCGTTGAACAGCCAGGTGATGCAAGGGCCAGACCTTAACAACAAATTGATGGGAGTCCTCATCAGATTCAGACAAGGAAAGGTGGCACTCATGGCTGATATAGAGGTAATGTTCCACCAAGTGCGAGTAGTACCCGAACATCGAAATGTCTTACGATTCTTATGGTGGACGGACGACCAGCTGTCAGGGGCCCCCACCACTTACCGAATGACAGTACATCTCTTTGGAGGAGTGTGGAGTTCTTCATGCACCGGGTATGCGCTACAACGAACATTCCAAGACTACGGGGAAAGTCTTCATGACGACATCAAGAAAGCGAATCGTAACTTCTACGTCGACGATTTGCTTCTCTCAGTAGATTCGCCGGGAAAGGCAACGATAATTACCCATCGGCTGAGACAGCTGATGAAAAAGGGCTGATTCAGACTTACGAAGTGGGTCTGTAATCACAAGGAGGTCCTCAAGGCAATTCCACAGACAGAGAATGCTGTGGGAGTAAAGGAAGTAATTTTGAAAGATGACAGGCTCCCCACTGAACGAGCGTTGGGAATCTTGTGGGACCTGGAAAAGGACGAACTAGCGGTCCGGGTCCAGGTCCCTAAGAAACCGGAGACGAAAAGAGGCCTTCTGAGTATGGTCAGCTCCATATATGACCCACTGGGACTCATCGCTCCGAGTGTCATAAGAGCCAAAATCATATTCCAAGATGAGTGTAGACGAGGTGTTGGATGGGATGAACAAATCACTGAACAAAACAGGGTCGCATGGCAAAGATGGCTGGATGAACTACCTCACCTATCACGAGTTAACGTTCCACGGTGCTACCGACCAGAGGATATGAATCCAGTGACTACCGTGCAACTACATCACTTCTGCGACGCCTCCCAACGAGCGTATGGAGCTGTATCGTATCTGAGAACCATGTGTGAAGATGGAACTCACCATATCTCCTTCGTGTGTGGCATAGCCAAGCTAGCCCCTCTGAAACAGCAGACCATACCTCGACTTGAGCTCTGCGCGGCAGTACTGGCTGCTAAGGCAGACAAACAACTACGGCAAGAGCTTGAATTACATATAGACAGATCAGTGTTCTGGACAGACAGTACGGCAGTCCTTCAGTACATACGAAACACCGAAAGACGCTTCCAGTCCTTCGTGGCCAATCGAGTGGCAACGATACACGAGGACTCCAATGTAGAACAATGGCGCCACGTGACGTCGGCACTGAACCCGGCCGACGACGCTAGTCGTGGATTACATGGAGCAGAGCTCAACGAGGAGGGCAGGTGGATTCGGGGACCTGCTTTCCTCTTTGTGGAAGAAGACAGTTGGCCAAAGAGTCCATTAAGGATTCCAGACCTCACAGAGGTGAAGAAGGAAACCACGGTGCTGACGGCGAACGTTGACCAGGGGGAGGGTATCCTCGATAAGCTATGGGCCAGGTACTCATCGTGGCATCGACTTCTGAAGAGCGTAACGTGGATTAGAAGGTTTATAGAATGGCGGCTTGGGAAGCCGAGAAAATCGGCTCCAGGTCAGCGAACTGGAAGAGACGAAATTAGCCGTCTTAAGATTTATGCAAAGGAAAGGATTCCCTCGAGAACTAGGAATGTTAGTACAGGGACAACCCGTGAGAGGTAGCGACATAAGGCGGCTGGAACCTCATCTAACACAGACGGTCTGATCAGAGTAGGTGGCCGACTGAAGCACGCCGCTCTCCACCCAGACCAGGAGAATCCCATACTATTACCAAGGGACAACAGGATCACGGGGCTCATCGTGTGAGAGGTACACTCTACTAGAGCTGGACACTCACTACGAGAACACACTCTTGCCATAATACGTGAGACGTACTGGATACCTAAGTGCCGAAAATTACTCGACCGCACAATATGGACGTGTGTGACTTGTCGAAGAAGCAACTGGAGGCCTACCCATCAACACCAAGCCGACCTGCCAGAAGATCGAGTACGCCCAGGAGGCCGGCCGTTCACCTACACTGGAATTGATTGCTTCGGCCCTTTTTTGGTTAAACAAGGACGAGCCCGGGCGAAGAGTTGGGGATGCTTATTCACCTGCCTGACCACCAGAGCCATACACCTAGAAGTCCTCACCTCACTAGACACCGACTCGTTCCTCAATGCCCTAACAAGATTCACCTGCCGCAGGGGACCTCCCAAGCGTGTTCGGTCTGACAGGGGAACCAACATGATTGGAGCTAACCGAGAGTTATAAGAGGCGGTGAACGGCTGGAACAACAGTGACAAGGTCGGGAATGCCCTTCTACAGAAACAGATAGAATGGCAGTTCAACCCCCCGACAGCCTCTCACATGGGAGGAGTGTGGGAGCGACAAATCCGCACTGTAAGGAAGGTCCTCCAGGGAGTGGTGGGCACCCAGACACTAGACGATGAACGCCTCAGCACTGTGTTCTGTGCCGTAGAAGAGATCATCAATGGAAGGCCCATCACCCCAGTGTCTGACGACCCAAAGGATCTAGAAGCACTAACGCCGCTCCACATACTACGGATGAACCCGGAGACACTGTCCACAGGAGACGATCGGTCCATGACAGAAGGGTACCGACGAAGATGGAAGCATGCCCAATTCATTGCGGACCAATTTTGGAAAAGGTGGGTAAAAGAATATCTCCCAACATTACGTCAGCGACAAAGGTTCTTCAAAACTCGCCGTAATCTCCACGCTGGGGATATCGTGATCATCTCTGGACAACCCCTTCCCAGGAGTCAGTGGATGCTAGGGAGAGTACTGGAAGCTCTACCGAGCAAAGATGGCCTGGTGCGAAGTGTTAAAGTGAAGACAAAGGACTCAGTGTTAATACGCCCAGTGACGAAACTCTGCCTGTTGGAAGGGGTGGGAGAGTGAATCTAATAATATGCCGTGATTTCGTGCGAAGCCCGACAGGGGGAGTGTTACCGCCACAGTAAGATAAGCTAGAAGAGAGAGAAAGAGAGGGATAACCATAATAAGATAAACTAGGCGAGAGAGAGAGAGAGAGAGAGGGGATGAGATGAGATAAGAGATATAATGTTGACAACGAATTTGCTGACCAATCTGCTGAGGTGTTTCAATACGAAAACATATGGCCCTCGCCTCCGGGCTGAGATTGCCCTCGAGGGTAGTCTACTGATTTCTACAGGACAGACAACACGTTGGTTCAGACCACTAGACCCTAAAACGTGAGTGATCGTGAAGTATTAGAATCTGCTAAGAAACTCTAAATAACTTTAATAAGTATATTTGTGTACTGCAATTTGATCATATTATACCAATTGTCTCCTGTATCAATAGTTATAACATGCGAGTTATATTTAAGATGTTAACAGGCTATGTACTGTATATTGATTGTATTTCATAATATGTGTCCTGAGATAACAGCATTTGTTATATGAAAAATGTTCTTTAACAGGTTTTGACCGAATTATATGGTACGCGTCAACGTTGAGGGTTTATTTCTCCAGCAACAAACCAATAACGCTCCTATGAGCGTTAACAGGCAGTGCATTGCAACTCCCACTCTCCCCAGTCGTTGTAACACTTGCACCACTGGATCAGGAAAACGGAGAGCCAAGATGTGTGGTTGCAGACTGCACTCCTGCCTCACCACATAAAGCAACTCACTCGCAGCCATCATCCAGCTCATCATACCTCACATGATCATCAAAACCCCTATACCCCCAAAAGTCCTGTGGCGACGGGTACAAGCAGAGATGACTGCCGAGAGTCTCCAGTCACAACTCTGCACATGAGAGACAGAGATAAGATGGTTGTTTATGCACTAGGATCTTAGCAGCAGTGCAATCCGTTCCGGTATGTGCGACTGAGCAATGCTCAGTGTGTCAATTTTGTCAACATGTTAAAAATCAAATTTGGTAGTCAAAATATTGTGCCTCTTTATGTCTAAACTTGAGATTAGCAAACAAAAATGAATTGAAATAACCCTCACCTACATCAATTATACCTTAAAGTTTCAAATATCAGTATTTCAACAAATTAATGAGACTTGATTAGAATTATTCACTTGATATTAACTAATCTCATGTAAGCATATGGATTATGGAGTATTTTATGGTTCTATAGCTTGTGTACAATATGCATGTCAGAACATGAACATGAACAGGCTCTCCGTGTGGGACAGTTTAATTCTTGTTTTGACTTGTACCAAGCGTGAGGATAAGGCGCCCGGCTCACTCTCCTTCTAGATATCATAGACGGTGGTTTGCTCTCATTGCACTTGCACCTACTCTACCAGACGAATTCTACATTTTAATTATTGTAAGTAGGGCATATTGATTGTCGCAGTTACTTATATCATTGTATAAAACATTATGTTCTAAGAAATTATTATGTTATTTCTGTTACAGCATTTTTGATAAACAAATTGATATTTTTTGAAACAACAATTGAATTATGAAACATTGAAATATTTTTCTATTTGTCAGATAGTGTGAAGATGTCAAAATTGAAGACAAGAAGTCAGTTGTCAACCCACTTGAGCCTGCTAGTTGGTAAAGGGAAGGAGCTTCCTGTATCAGAACTTCCAACAGTGAGAGACATGCTAAGATTAGGGTTACTCCTTCGAGAAAAAAATGCAAAGGACAGAAGGAACTATACAGATAAAGAACTCATAAATGACATGATAGTCCCTCTTCTGCATCAATGGACAAAAACTAATGCACTATTCAAACCACCTGTGATCAATCAGTGTCGAACTATTGAGCTAAAACTAACGAAATTATGGCACAAAGCAGTTGAAATATCACTTGGTAAAGGAAACTTGGCCAGGAAAAATGAATTTCTGCACACACTTGATACTCTGTTTGACATTTTGACCTGCAAGTGCTCCATACAATTATGTTCTGAATCCAACTGTTCTCACTCAGGTAAGAGAGAAAATAATTCCCACATTGATTGTGGTTGTCCTCGTGAAAAGAAGATCCCTGTTTTAGAGCTTGAATTTATAAAGGCACAGAGGACAAAGGCAGAAGGCCAAGGAAGCATGCAAATGGGTTCAATAGATTATTCAGAAACAAAGAAGCAGATTGCTAATGCCAAGAAGAGAGAACTAATCCGAGAGAGGGAACAAAAGAAGAAAATGAAGAGTGAAGAAGCCATCCAAAGAGAGGAAGAGCTGTGTCAAGATGTTTATCACTTCTTTGATAGTTCTTCTGATGAACAGGAAACAACATCAGATGATAGTTCCAAAGAGCCATCTGAACCTTTACCAAAGAAAATGAAATACAACACAAGAAATATTTCAAACATTGCTTTAGCTAGTATTCGCCACCATGCTGGACTTCGTGAGGCTGCAAAAATTGCAACTGCCGCTTGGATAGATGCAGGCCTCATCAGCCGAGAGGATGTATCTTTGGTGATAGATCATAATAAAATTAGAAGAGCACAAGAAAAAATAATGAAGGAAATATCTGATCAGCATGAAAAAGATTTAAGCGAGGGAGGGCTCTCCTGTCTTTTGTTTGATGGAAGAATAGATGACACAAAAGTTTTGCTAGAAGTAGAGGGAGTGAACAGAAAGTTTCCAGGTCTCATCAAAGAAGAACACTACTCTGTCTGTTCTGAGCCTGGTGGTCGGTTTTTGTTTCACTTTGCTCCCGAAACTGAAGTAGAAGGGAAGAAACATGCAGAGGTCATTGCTGATCATATTTTATGTTGGGTTCAGGAGAGAGGACTTGGCAGTTCAATGCAGGCTGTTGGTGGAGATTCAACTGCAGTGAACACCGGATGGCAGGGGGGTGTAATGACGCATTTAGAGAAAAAACTAGGTAGAAGACTTGTTTGGATTGTATGTGATTTACATACAGGCGAGCTACCTCTTCGTCATCTCATCCAGGAACTTGATGGTCCTACAAAGAGCAACAACAAGTGGTCAGGTCCCCTTGGCATCATGCTGGATGAAGCAACACAACTAGAAATAAATACAACCTTTCCAAAGGTCGAAGTTGGCCCTCCCCTTCCGGCCTTGTCTGAAGGAGTCATCAAAGATCTCAGCACAGATCAATCCTATGCTTATCGTATTGCCCAAGCAATAAGATCAGGAGAAGTGCCTCAGTCATTGGCTCTCTTGGAGATTGGACCTGTCAGTCACAGCCGTTGGTTAACTACAGCTCTTCGTTTCTGCAGGATTTGGATTTCCAAACACGAATTGAAGGGCAAAGTGCTGAAGAATTTGAGGTTAATTGTTGAATTTATTATTGGAGTTTATCTTCCCCAGTGGTTTAGTGTGAAACTTAATCCTATGTGGGTGGATGGGCCCAATCACCTTTTGTTTCAATTGCAGCTAGTAAGAACACAGAGGAAGGTAGTGAGGGACATCGTGTTACCTGTGGCAAGAAGGTCCGCTTGGTATGCTCGATCAGAAGCAGTTTTGCAAGCAATGCTTTGCAGTCAATGTACCAATCTCCGAACCGAGGCTGTTGAAGTCATTCTAAAGATTAGAGGAACGCTAATAGATGACGACCAGTTGGGAGACTGTTCGTTTCATTCAAGAAAAGTTCCCCCAATAAACGTCAATGCCACCAAATTGTCAGAATTGGTTGACTTGAGTTTGGAAGTCTTAGAGCCACCATTGACAACAAGTCTAACTAGCCAAGAATTGAGAAACTTTAAAGAGACTCCAATGCAGGTGCCGAAGTGGCCTTCCCACACTCAAGGTGTGGAGAGATGTGTGAAAATGGTCACAGAAGCAGCGGGCCATGTTTACAGCCACGAGAGGCGAGAAGGTTACATCAAACCACAAATAGCAAGCAGACTACTGATGACAAGAAACCAAAGCAAAGAGAGTATGAAGGCATTGGTTACTTTCAAATAGACTACGGATAATAAAATATAATAATTTGAAACTTGAAACAGTAACATGTGTGCAAACGCTGGTTATGTTATAAATTCACAAATATGTACATTTAAAAATCCATTTGATGTAGGTAGGACTTATTATAAAAAAAAATTTATGCCAGAATATTGTTTTGCATGCTTAAAGACTACAATAAATTGCTACCAAATTACTCGATTTTCAATTTAGCCAGTTTACCCCCTAAATTGACACACCCTACTGAGCATCCCTTTCGAGGAGCCACTCTGCTCACCCCACATGGGGAGGGCACTAGAGAATGTGCCCAAAACATAGCCTGCCTACTAAACCAACCTGACTGTGCAACCGCACCCAGTAAGGTCATCCTTATGCAGTCGAAAACACAATCATAAAAACAGATCCAAACAAAAACAAACTATACAACCTCTTATGGTCGCTGCATGGGATGTCAGGACCCTTCTGGACACTGGCACAAATAAGCTTCTTGAAAGAAGAACCGCTCTTGTGGCAAATGAGCTAGCTAGGTATAGCATCGACATAGCAGCCATTAGTGAGACCCAGTTCCCAGACGAGGGTCAACTCACAGAACGGGACTCTGGATATACCTTCTTTTCGAAGAGTAAACTTGCTGAGGAGAGAAACCACATTTATAGAGTTGGCTTTGCTCTCTGCCAACGCATCCTACCCAGGCTAACTGAAATGCTTATTGGGAACGACGAGCGCCTCATGACGCTTCGAGTCCCACTGAATCACTCACGTTATGCCTTTTTCATCAGTGCATATGCCCCAATACTGGATGCTGAGGATGACATCAAAGAGGCCTTTTACACCGACCTCTGCAGGATCCTAACCTCTATCCCCAGAGAAGATAAGGTCGTGCTCCTTAGTGACTTCAATGCCAGAGTTGGTAGAGATACTAACATTTGGCAGGGAACCATAGGGAGAAAAAGACTTGGCAATTGTAATCCCAACGGCCTACTCCCTCAGCAAGTGTGCTGCACATAACCTCACTATCACCAATACGTTTGTTTAGGCAGGCCGACCGTTCAAGGGTTCGTGACAACAACCACAATCCAAACTCTATGTCTGTCTTTGATACCCCCAAAATGTTCTACACTACTGAGGGTATACGCAAACATTTGTTATCTTGAAAATAGGTTCTTATTTTCGTACGGGAGACAAATACAGAGGAACAAATAAACTGGCTTCCACGCCATAAGGACTAGCGATCTCAACTCCATGTATCACTCCGCGCTGGCATGCACAGATGCCAGCTTTCACAAGCTGAATACATAATATGTAAATATGATAATACATATACATAACATGGTGCATCATAAATGGAAACATTACATAGGATTAATACATGTTCTGTAATACCTTACTATACATAATTAATAGAGTAATATAAGAATACACAGCTTAAGGTACTACTTCGTGTCCATATTATACACCTCCCTCCCCCTATACACTCATAGTTTCATCTTGAGCGGACCTTTTGTTTCTCAGTCGCTCGGACCTGCGGAGTACCGGGGCAGAAACACAAGGTGGAGATGGATTTACTGTAAAGACATCAACATTAGGGGACTCTACTGGGGAAGGGTCAACACTAGGCAGCTCCACAGGTCGGAGGAAACGACGGTTCCTCCACCATACTCTACCACTAGGAAGACGCACTTGGTAGTCCTTGGACCGGCCAATACCCATGACAACCCCAACCTTGTCCCAGCCGTGAGATACAAGATCTTGAATCATGACCTGCTGGCCGATACTCAACCTGGGAAGGGGGCGGGCATGACTGTCATACTGAGCAGCGACATCTGCGGCTCGTTCTGCTGCACGGCAGTCACATTCTTCTGTCTTGGCTTGCCATTCTTGAGAAAAAGACTTCGGGTGGGCAGGAACACAAGACCTGAGATGATGTCCATATAGAACCTGGGCTGGGGAGCGTCCGGTGAAGTTCGGGGTGTTGCGTAACTCTAACAAACCTCGATCGAAGTCCTCGCAGTCGATATTTCCTGAGGCTGACACCTTAAGGATCAGGTGTTTAACAGTCTTGACTGTGGCTTCAGCGTGTCCATTCGCCTGGGGCTAGTGGGGCGAGGTCACGACATGACGGACTCCCCAACGGTCCATGAAGTCCCGGAACTCGTGGCTGATGAACTGGGGTCCTCCATCAGTCCTGAGGCGGAGGGGAACACCAACTTCTCTGAAGTAATGTCTGAAATTCCGGATGGTAGCAGTAGCCGTTGTATCACTACCACAGGGGACGACAACAGGCCATCCAGACAATCGGTCGGCAATGACGAGGAAGGACTTCCCTGACACTGCAAAGAAGTCGGCCGACACAGACTCGAAGGGTCTTGAAGGGTTATCGTCGCACATTAAAGGTTCCTGTTGCTGGCTGGGTTGCAGAATCTGGCACGGCTCACAGGCACGGACGGTACTTGCAATGTCCGCGTCGATTCCGGGCCAAAATACAGTCTGCTTCGCCCGTCGCTTGGAGGCCTCCACTCCTCGATGGCTGTCGTGAAGGGTGGTCAAGGTACAGCGGCGTAGGGCATAGGGCAGCAGGAATGACTACTCGTGGACCATACAAGACGAGGTCTCCGTCACAATAGAGGTCCTCGCGTATCTTCCAGTACGGGAGTAGCGATTCATGAAGGTTGTATTGGTTAGATGGAAATCCCTGGGACACACAGTCGACGAGCCGGATGTAGGAAGGGTCGGCCCGGGCTGTGGTGCGGAGATCTTCAAGGGTCTTGTCTGCATCCGGTGCTGTAGACTCTTCTGATGTGAAGACGGCCTTCAATGAGACTACTGACTTGAGGGATGCGGCAGCTGTAGAACACAACATCTCGTCCTCTGGGGTGGTGCGAGTGACAGGGGCGCGGGACAGAGCATCCGGGATACACAGCAGCTTACCGGCACGCCACACAGCCGTGAAGAGATAAGGAGAGAGCTTTCCTTTCAAACGTTGAAGGCGAGGATTCTCTACTGCATCCAAAGAGTAGTGCGTGATAACTTGTACAAGAGGACGATGATCCGTGAAGAGGGTGAAGTGCTAAAGTCCTATCAGGTAGAAGCGGCACTTCGCCATCGCCCAGACAACAGCCAACATCTCCAGCTCAATCGATGGCATATCGGGTCTCGGCGTCCATCAGGAACCGGGATCCACACTGAATTAAGCGGAGTTGTCCACCGCCATGGTCCTGCAGAAGGGCGTAACCAACGCCGTAGAGTCTGGAGGCGTCAGTCTGGAGGACGGTGGGTAGGGCTGGGTCGTAACAGGCGAGGACAGATGGACTTATGAGGGCCTGCTTGACTCGCTGGAAGGCCTCGTGATGATCTGGGGTCCACAGGAATGTCCTCCTGGGGCTCACCAGGGGGCGTAACAGCTGGGCTGCAGGGGAGATGTCAGGTGAAAATTCTGCCAGTTGATTGACCAGACCCTGATTCCACTTAATTTCTCCGGGTCAGCTGCGATACCTGATGCTGAGAGAGTGTACCCACAGAAGTTCACTGATGGTGCGGCGACTACAAACTTGTCAGCGTTGAGGGTAATCCCGTACTTTCGACATCTGGTGATAAGTTCATATATTCGGGAGAGGTGGGTACAGTAGTCTTCGTCATGGAGTAAAATATCATCAACCACCTTGACACAATTCGTGACTCCTTGAAGGGCCGCGTCACCACGTTGACAGAATGCATCGCCCGTAGCAGCCAATCCCATGGGGCCTCTGCAATACTGATATCTTCCATATGGTGTGATGAATGTAGTCAAATGCTGGTCTTCATCGGCCAACTCGATCTGCCAATAACCACATAAGGCGTCCATCGTTGTAAAAAACTTCGCCTTCGGGTCCACATTTCGAACAGCTGCAAAGGGTGTGGGTGAAGGGTGGGCTGGACGGGAAACTTGCTGGTTAAGTTTTGATAGATCGGTGGTGATCCGTACTCCACCACGAGGTTTGGCGACGGGGACGAGAGGGTGGCACCAAGGTGAAGGTTCGTCTCCGGCCGGCTTGATGATTCCCTGAGCAACCATGGAGTCAAGCTCTTGTCTAACTAGCTCCTTGTAGGCGTGAGGAATCAAACGAGGGGTGTGGATGGCAAAAGGTGTGGCACCATCCTTAAGATGAATCTTCATAGGTGGACCCACCATCGGCTTGAGTGGTGTGGATCCTAAAGATTTCTTCGTAACCAACACGTCAGCAAACTCCTTGAGAAGGTAAGCTCTTGCATCAGAAGGGGACGTGTTAGTAGAGATAGGGAGTTCCTTCAACCTGTTGACATGGGTGACCTTTAAAACAGGTTTGGGGAACTCCTTGGAAATGATGGACAACTCTTGACAATGGCTATATGATAAAAGCGGAGTCGGGATCCCATCATGAACATCAATCCGGGCTGAGCAAGACTGTTTACCAAAGGTAAGAGTAGCCCAGAAAGATCCCAAAGCTGGAGCCATCTTGGAACCATCAGCTGTCAGTTTCGTTGTCTGAGGAGGGGGCTGTAGGTTGCTCCGGGGTATTCCCAAACTTGCTAAGTGTTGTGGACCAATTACTGAGACGCCAGCACCGGTGTTAGGTAACATCTGAAGACTGGATGACAAGTTACCTTGAGAAATGACGACACTGATGTGCTGGGGCGTCGTGTCTGTGGAACAATGTACACGACGGCAGGAACGACTGGGCACAGCGTCTTGATGCTTGCCAGAAGGAGGGGGCGTGCCAGCACTACCTGAGGATGACTTCTTGGATCCTTGGTGGTGTCCTTTCTGTGTCTTCTTACGAAAACATTTGTCATAATGGTCCACACGACCACAAAGTCTGCACTGAACTTTGCTAGCAGGGCACTTGACTGTGTAAGCCCAGTGACCCTGACGGTCGCATCTTCTGCACACGCTTTGAGCAGCTGGGCACTGGGAGGCATTATGCTGTCTCACGCAGCTGTCACACAAAGCTGCTGCTGAAGGTGTAGCTGGAGGGTGAGGGGTGGGGTTACCTTGCTGCTTCTTACCCTTTCTGTAGGAAGACACTGCCCTCACCTGGTCAGGTTGTGAACGTAAAGCTGAAGTCGCACACCTGGCGGCCTTGTACGCTTGACATTTTGTAACAACACCTTGAAGGGAGGAAGTGGGATCAAGTGAAATGAGACGCTGAACTAGCTCTTCATCTCGAATACCCGTTAAAATGATTGTCTTGAGTTGTGTCTCTTCACAAACTTGAGAATTTCCAGGACAAACATCAACTTCCTCTGAACATCTTTTCAGTCTTACAAAAAATGCATCAACAGATTCTCCATCAAGCTGCTTACATTGGAGGAGTTCTCTTCTTCTAAGTGCTTCGTTGCGCTGTCCCTTAACATGTTCCTGTAACTTGTCAAGCACGGCCTCTACAGTCAGAGTTGTCGTAGGAGGCACTTGAAGTGTGTGCTCGAGAGCACGTTGTGTCTCCAAGGACAGGCACATACGAAGCTGTATCATCTGTTTAGGCTGTGGTAAACTTGACAGGTCAACCATTGTTGCATAGTCTTGCCAACGTCGACGCCATTCCCGTAATATCTGATAAGAAGTGTCAGACTTCAGAGAGGGAGGCGTTTGTGCTGCAGCCTTTTGAGGAATTGTTGAACCGACTCTGGGAGATGAGGTACCAGTACCACTAGTCGTATCAGCATTAGTAGTAGCAGAAGAATCTTGTAGAGTACATCGTTGTGGGGAAATCAAGGCTTCAAATCTGGCTTGATCCTCTCTTCTTCTCAGGTCATCCTCACTTCTATGTATATCTTCTAGTTCTCTGCGTCTTTGTTCATCTTCGTGGCGTCAACTTTCAGACTCTCTGTACCGAATTTCTTCCTCTTCTCTCCTTGCAACATCGTCCTGGCGTCGAGAAGTTTCCATCCACTTAATCAGTTGAAGGAGACCCTTGGACGCAGGCACCGTAGAAGAGCTTGCTCGCGACGAACGAGGAGATTCTGTGGGTGATTAGGCGTTGCCAATGTGGGGAGCTTGTGTGGGTGGGGAGAGATCTCCCAAACTTAAACTCATAAACCCATCGTCCAGAGTATCATTTTGATCCCTGTGAGACATGCTGACAGCTTCTGTACTCTATCTGTGCAAGGGACCGGGTCAACCCCTCGTAATCTATGCACAGAATTACAGAAGTTTAAAGTAATACACAAGAATATAATATAAAGTGGGTCTGTGAGTGCATGTGTGTGTATGGCTCGCTGCCGGGAGGCTTGGCGCGCTGCCAGACGTAGAGGCAGCTCGGCGCAAGTAGCAACTGAACTGAAGTTGTCTTACTGCTCGCTGCTCAGTCACTCAATGACCATGAGCAGAAGGGGATGTACTGCTGGGCAGCTCCCTCAGTCATCTGACTGCAGTTTGCACAGACAATTCTGATTAAAATACACAACACAGCTCTTCACAGAACACTTCACTTCACAGCACAGCACTTTACACAGCATAGCACTTCACAACACTGTAAGTCCTGAGGCTTGTAGTCTTGCTGTAAATCCTTGGCGAAGCTGAAGACGAGACGCCATTAACAACACAGTCCGGCGGGAAGGCTAAATTCACTCTTAATCGCATTGAGAAATCTCACTGCGCCATCTATGTCTGTCTTTGACACCCCCAAAATGTTCTACACTACTGAGGGTATATGCAAACACTTGTTATCTTGAAAATAGGTTCTTATTCTCGTACGGGAGACAAATACAGAGGAACAAATAACCTGGCTTCCACGCCATAAGGACTAGCGATCTCAACTCGATGTATCACTCCGCGCTGGCATGCACAGATGCCAGCGTTCACAAGCTGAATACATAATATGTATATATGATAATACATATACATAACATGGTGCATAATAAATGAAAACATTACATAGGATTAATACATGTTCTGTAACACTTTACTCTACATAATTAATAGAGTAATAGAGCTTAAGGTACTACTTCGTGTCCATATTATACACAAACACTGGCATGTCATTGACTACATCATTGTCAGAGAAAGAGATCGCCGAGATGTCCTCATCACCCAAGCCATGCGTGGCTCAGACCACTGCGACACTAATCATCAGCTCATCAGAGCCAAACTATCACTTCAATTCGTCCCAAAACGGCGGAGGCAGCAAGCCTTCAGTAATGGTTTTAACACTAAGTGTCTGGAGCATCAGGCAGCAACACATGGGCTGATAAACAACCCGACAACAAACAACCCAAATCCCAGTGGCAAATGGGATATTTTCGACACTGTCATTACACAAACCTGCAGAGAGACCCTCGGCCAGATCAAAAGAATACACCAGGACGTGTTTGATGAAAATGACCCGGAAATCAACGTACTCGTCGGTGATAAACGTGCTGCATTAACTGACTGGCAGAACAACTCTCAGTCTCGGACCAATGCTGGTTCGCTCAGCAACAAGAAAACGGCGGCCCAGCACGAACTTCGCAAAATAAAGGACGATTGGTTTAAATAAAGCACATGAAACACAAAAAAGTTGCAGATCAG
Organism: Homarus gammarus; assembly: GCA_958450375.1. Taxonomy (NCBI): domain Eukaryota; kingdom Metazoa; phylum Arthropoda; class Malacostraca; order Decapoda; family Nephropidae; genus Homarus; species Homarus gammarus. The sequence goes on from CAUDMG010003764.1 coordinate 2,127,390, forward strand.
CACAAGATGCGCAAATTTTTCAATTACACTAAAACATTTTATGGGCCAATCAATAGTGGCACAGCCCCCCTCCACTCATCTGATGGTAACTCCCTAATTAAAGACGAAGGCATCCTTCAGCGGTGGAAAGAGCACTACCAATCACTGCTCAACGGAAACACCGATGTGTATGTCCTGACTACCCAGCAGGTCATGCAGAGCTGACCCACCTCAATCTATCTTCCATCTCTGGATGAGATAGCTACTGCCCTCAAACAGATGAAAAATAACTAAGCCTGAGGGTATAATGGAATTCCAGTCGAGGTGTATAAAGCAGTTGTACCACTGCTTACCAGCCACCTCCACTCTTTCCTGGAAAATATATGGGAAAAGGAGGAAATCCCCCAAGCTCATAAAGACGCCAGACTCCGGCAACTACCTTGCGATCTCGCTGCTGTCCGTACCTGGCAAGATTATCGCCCGAGTCCACCTAAACAGACTTCCTCCTGAGGAGGAAAACTTCCTCCCAGAATCTCAATGTAGGTTTAGACCATCAATTGGCACCTCTGACATGATCTTTGCTGCCCGCCAGTGTAATGGCCTGGGACTTAGTGATAGAAATCCCTTACCAGACTAATCAGGACCTTAATAAAGGAAAGTCAAGGACCATGGTTTTCTGAGGAATAACAAACAACCGTTTGAGATTGACATCTCTTTACTATAAAAAATATAACACAAAACTCTGACATCACTCAACAAGCATCAAGTAACAATTACGGGAGTCAAACAATTAATGCAGTAAACAGTTAATGGAGTCAAATAATTAAGGGAAGCAAACAATTAAAGGAAGCAAACAATTAAAGGGAAGCAAACAATTAATGGGAGTCAGCAATTAATAGAATCAAACAATTAATGGAATCAAACAATTAATGGAATCAAACAATTAATTGGAGTCAACAACTGATAGAATCAAACAATAAAAGGGAGACAGCAATTAAAGGAATCAAACAATAGAATCAAACAATGAACATATATTTCCTACGACAGTGGCCCTGGAGAAGGTTCTGGAACACGGTGATCCACACTCAGGGGGAAGCGTCCATTCAACTCCACACTCGAGCGACAGCGGCCGATGTCTTGAAATGGCAGGAGAACACGGGGGCACAGACGGAGGAGATGGACTGACGGTCGTGGTATGGGGTAGTGGTAGATTTCCAGAGAATTGACAGTTGTTAGGAGAAGGTCTGGGGACACAGCCCACGAGTCCCGAGCCTTGATGAGATCACAGCCAGAATTTGACGAACAGCGGGGGAAGGTAGTGACTGCACTCACGGCTGAGCAGGATCTGCCTGTGACACAGGAAGACGCTGCCGTTCTCACCTCTGTCCAACCCCCCCAAATGTTGGACGCACCAGCAAACGAGCGAGTGTGCAGCGGTAACGAGCAGGAAGCTCGTTTCCGCCCTCACAGCCAGATACAGGAAAAGTGCCAAGAACAGCGTCGTTACCTGTACATGACTTTCATGGACCTAACCAATGCCTTCGACTCAGTCAACAGGGAAGCCCTCTGGTGGACCCTCAGCCGTTTTGGCTGCCCACCAGAATTCATCGCCATTGTGAGGCAACTCCAAGATGGCATCAACGGCAGTGCCCTGCACAATGGCATTCAGTCTGAGTTCTTCCCCATCTAAACGGGGGTTAAACAAGGGTGTGTACTGGCACCAACTCTCTTTTCCATTTTCTTGGCTGCCTTGCTTAGTTGTGCCAGTGCCAATTTAGCCGGCGGGGTGGATATCAAGTACCATATGCAAGGTCTTTTCGACATAAGACGATTCCAGGTAAGAACAAAGGTGTCGGCAGCTTCCATTACTGAACTTCAGTGTGCAGACGACACCACCCTTGTTGCTAACACTGAACGCGACCTACAAGAGATCCTGAACACCTACGCAGATGCGTATGCACACTTCGGCCTTGAGGTGAATGTACGTAAAACTCATATAATCTTTAACCTGCTCCTAGTTCAGACACACCTCCACCACCCATCCAGCTTAACGGTACTACCCTCTCTAATGTTACCTACTTTAGGTACCTGTCCACCACGGCAGACATCGATGAAGAGATTCAGCATCGGATCAGATGTGCATCTCAGCCTTTGGCAGACTCCAAAACCATGTCTGCTGCTGTAAGAAGCTTAAATTATCTACATAGTTACACGTATATCGAACAGTGGTCCTCCCTACACTGCTATATGGCAGTGAGACATGAGTCACATACAGGAGGCACCTGAAGGCACTTTAAGACTTTCACTAACGTAGTCTTCGTTCCATCGTCCTAGTTTGCTGGAAAGCCAAGGGAAGAAACGCCAGGCCAGAATTCTCGCTGACACAAACTTTAGGAGCATCGAGGCTATCATTATCCATGAACAACTACGCTGGACTGGCCATGTTACCCGCATGGATGAAAGTAGACTACCAAAGCAGCTACTTTACAGTCCCCTAACATATAGTAAACGTAACGCCGGCGGGCAACTGAAAAGATACAAGGATAGTCTCAAGACAAACTTGAACAATACCAAATCGACCTCCTCACCTGGGAGACGATTACTTAACATCTCAACGCTTGGAGGAGCACCACACGAGGTGTCAATACTTTCGAGTTAGCCCGACTGCAAACCGAGGCAGACAAGAGCCAACGCTCTAGCTTTTCATATATGCAACATGTGTAAACGACTCTTCCGGACCCGTATCGGCCTCTTTACTCAGTCTTTAGTCACCTCAAAACTCACCAATGAAGGTGACATCCCCTATAACTCATATCATTGTATCATAGCTGGATGATTGTCATACTCGATTCCGAGTGACAGCAAAGTAGTAAGCACAGGTAGTATCTTCAGAGTATAGAATGCCCAGTTGATGCACTTTATAATTACAGTAAAATTTCAGCTCAACTGATATGTACCAAATAGAATCTTCTACACAATGTTGAAAGATAAACCTTGGTTCTACCCTGTAAAATTTGTAGGATATAAAAAGGGTAATTTAGGCGTAAAATGGTATATTTTCTACAAAATATCCCTTGACATGTAAAATGCCCCCTTTTTTTTGACATGGTAGGGTATATTGCTGACGATAAAACCCTTTTGCAATTGGTTCTTACATTACACTGCCCTGCATACTTTTTGAGGTTTGTGTATTATTAAGCTTTTCTGGGTGTATTTTGCATGATGATCTCAAAAATGTTATCCATTTTGCTCAATCAGGTCAGAATTTTGTGCTATAGCATTTTAAGCGGAGATTCAGGTAAAATATTGGCATTTTTCGCTCAAAATGGGGGTTCTCATATTCGTTCATTAAAAAAATCATCCGAGACATTGGCAAGCCTCACATAAAAAATTTCGGTCAGTTTTATTGCCCTTACGATGCATTTAAATACACCCACGTGCTCGCCGGCCATTTAAATGTCCGCCATGACGCAAAGGAAAAGAGTACATGTCCGTGTTTTTTTACATATATTTTTTCACAATTAAATTTCTTTTTCATCTGGTGGTACATGGCATGTTTCCTCTGTCTGTGGGATAGTCGAGCAGACAAGCAGCACTACATGCAATGTGACTGGCCTGCAAGAAGTGGACTTACTCCAGGTTCTCACAATGTTGTTGCCCATGCTCTGGTGAATCAGCAGAACATTCTTCTTCCGCCACTGCACATCAAGCTCGGTCTGTTCAAAAACTTTGTAAAGGCACTGGACAAAAAAAGCCAGGCTTTCAATTTTCTGAAAGAAAAATTTCCAAAAGTCAGTGAGGCAAAGCTGAATGCAGGAATTTTTGATGGCCCTCAGATCAGAGAACTTTTCAAAGATCCCAAGTTTGATTGCAGCATGGATGTAAATGAGAAAAAAGCCTGGCATGCCTTTAAGTCTATTGTCTCCAATTTTCTTGGCAACTACAGAAGTCCAGAGTATGAACGAGTTGTTGAGGACCTACTTCTGAGCTACAAAGTTCTTGGTGCACGCATGTCCATCAAGATGCACTTCCTCAGCTCCCACTTGGACTACTTTCCAGAGAACTGTGGTGATGTGAGTGAGGAACAAGGAGAACGCTTCCATCAAGATATCCGTGTAATGGAGGAGCGGTACCAGGGTCGCTGGGATATCAACATGCTCGCCGACTACTGTTGGTGTCTGAAACGGGACGCCCCAGACACCAACCACCAAAGAAATTCTCTGGGACAGCCATTTATGCATGTCTAACTGTAAAGGCATCTATGTAGTTGACATATTTTGGTCCTATGTGTTGTGGTTACATTTCTTATGATATATTTTGCATAAAAATTTTGACATCATATTTAAGAATTTCGATTTTTTCCTAATTCCCATAGCATAAAAATCTGACCTGACTGGGCAAAATGAATGGCATTTTTGGAATCAGCACGCAAAATACATAAAGAATCAGCTAAGAAACCCCGCACCTCATGAATTTGTTTTCAAATGCAGCCCAGTGTTATCGCCTGTGTGTTATTTTTTGTCTCGAGATATCTTCGATCCAATCTTTGTGAAATGCTTGCAACATAACACTGAGTGTGTACCAAAACATCAATAACCATAAATTTTATTAGAATAAACTTTGTTTTATTGTGACATATGGCACATACTGTACGACACACTGCTTCTCATAATTAACATTGTAAACTAATGAGCTTAATAAAAGTTATTTTGGAATTAAAATAATTCCTGAGATACTTGTGTCATCTTGATAAAATTTAATCATGACGATGTGTGGGAAAAGAAGAAGGAAGTATTATTTTTATAATTTAATAACTTAACATGTAACACCCAATCTTAATGATCATGTTTAACCTAAATAACTCTATTGTATCCTGTACAAGAGGGGGAGAAGAAACAATTTAGTAAAACGTGAAAGAAAGAGATATAGGGTAAAGGAAGATTTAAAAGACCCTTGGTTTTAGCGTAATGCTAATTGGATAAGCCAGGTCGAGTTCATTGTTTTTGTTTTAGCTATTTTTTCGTAAAAACGGAATATTTTAAGTGAAAATGAGTTCGTCAGAGAGTGACAGTGTTTGTGGGCATGGTATAGAAAGAGAATTCATGACCAGTCGTTGTGGAAAATGACTATGGCAAAATGGGAACATAATGTCGCGCGTGTGTGCCAAAGGTCGGGGTCGAGAATCATGTTATACTCGGTTGCGCATGGTGTTGCCACCGATAATGTTCGCGGTACTGCTCGCAACCACGGTATAACTTAAAGACGTAAGAGACTGCCTTACCCAAGATGGTGTCACTGAACGGTGGAGGGGAATAAACTGTATACAAACACTTTATAAGGAAGATAAGTGGCTAATTATTTTCATAGGGTATATCGAGGTGAAGAAATTGATATACCCTTTAGCAGCATAAGGGTTTTCAATATATTGATTTTTATATACCCTTTTGTAGGGTAAGGGTTTTGAGAATGATAATATACCTTTTACAGAGTAAAGGTTTAGAGAATGATACTACTGTATACTCTTTCTATTGGTAATCGTATACCCTTAAAAGAAGGCGCATCAGTACTGACAATATGTCAGGCTAAATCATGTACTCGTACTTTAATAAACTTACATTAACTTTATCATGATACAGTCAATTAAATTTAATAAACAATATATTTCACTCGCCCATAACAAGAATCAACAACTAGCAGTAGGCTATAATCAAGTAAATCACGTTACACTCTGCAAAACATCATGTACTCGTACTGAATTAATCAAGCTGATATACTGTACTCACAAATAAAAATTAAGCTTATAAACTTAATTACACTAACACTTTAATCTATTAGTATAATTGAATAAAGCACAACACGATTATATTCGAAAATGGATATTATTAGCTGTAGCTTGATATTCTCAGCTAAAAAATCATACAAAATATCACAAAAAAAGAATACATTAATTTAACAGGATATACATAAGACGAAATCGACATGGGCTGAGGTCAGTGGGTTGAAAGTCAACATGGGCAGCCTTCTACAATACCACCCCCAATGTCACAGGAGCAAGTTCTCGGCAGCCTCTTACAATACCACCATAAGTGTCATAGGCAGCTTCCTGCAATGCAACCGACACCACTACTATACCAGCAACAATATTGCATTGGCCTCTTACAATATCACCACCACAATCAGTCCCAGGACTGAGTCACAGTAACCTCCTGCAATACCGCCACCACAGCCAAGAATTTAAGTAACGGCGGGATTTTGCTGTACCACCACCAACACTACCACCAATGTCTCAGAACTGAGGTAATGGCAGGCTCCTTCTGTACGACAACCATTACCACCATCATCAGTGTCACAAAAGAAAGTCATAATGGTGGTTTCTTATGTATCACTGTGAGACACCATCACAAGATTGTTATTTAATTTAGCTATTGGCATAGTTTACCTAAGTAAAGGACAATTATATTATAGGACATTAGTATTTACAGAACTAAAGGTAGGTTTGAGACTTTGATACTACATAGTTTCTCAGGTTCTCTATAGTCATATTCATAAGGTTAGAACGTTAGCTCGTGCGATGCTGACCAAGGCGCTACCGAGCCTTCTCTCTGTACGCGTTAGAATTGTTTGATAGTCTTTTCACTGGCTGAGACGTTACACAGACATACATCACCCTCACCGCTGGCGAGGTCTTTTTCTCGGCAAGCTCTGTACACGATATTGTTAATGCAAAGAAAAATCTGACATTTCTATATATCATCCCTTCTACAATTAAGTGAAGAGGAGATTGGAGTTCGAGTGTGTTTGAAGCTATGGACTAAGGTTATACCCGTGACCAGGAAGAAAGAATACTTATCAGACAAAGCCGCTCTTCCCAGAACCAGTTCCCCACTCATAGCTTCTGTGATGCTAGATATTGAATAGTTGGAGCCGTATGGTTTTTACCCTACTAACCCTAAGCTTAATATATTCTGTCTAGTCGAACCATCCACGGTGAAGGCTAGAGGGATTATTGCTGATTACACACTGCACCAGTCGTGATGGGATTGTAAAACTTTACCTGGTCAGTAAATCCTCATTCCACCAACGTCTCCGGCATGGTACGAGAATTGTAGCATTCTCTTCATTGAAGGGCGTCATTCAGGAAAGAAAAATCAATGATTTTCGAGTCAACATTGTTAATGCAGTGCCTAACGTTCTTACCTCACAGTGTGATACTGAACAGAGTTCTGTAACTGGAGCCCCAGAACGTTACCTGTAATAGATGCATCCGCCGGTAGGAGTCACTGTAGCCTTACTTACACTGTTGGACTTGCTCAATAAGTACAACTCTGCATTAGCACTAAAAGGGGAACCTTGGCACAGACATATCTTGTACAGCACCACATTAATTTGCAACCTGGCTCTAACCCAATATACCAGCATACCGGCTCCCTCATTCACAGAGAGCTACGGTAGACAAGTGTGTGTGTGTGTGGAGGATATGTTGTCACAAGGGGTAATTCAGGCTTCTAATTTACCTCAGAATTTTCCTTTATTACTTGTCCCTAAGTCAGACAGTACCTGGAGGCCATGTGTAGACTTTCGCCGTCTTAATCGAGTAACGATCCCTGATTGCTTCCCGTTACCAGTTTTAGAAGACCTTTTCAGGAGTCTTGGACATAGTAAAGTATTCTCGACATATCAGGTTTCTAGCAGGTGGCGTTAGACGAGCAAAGTTGACCCCTAACGGCATTAAGTACACCGTCGGGACACCGAAAATTCCTATGCATGCCTTTTGTTCTTCACAGCAGCCCAATAACCTTCTCATGGCTAATGATGAGTATTTTCCACTCGATTCTAGGGACAGAAGTCTTCGTGTATCTGAATGATACAATTGTCATGTCTCCAGACATGTCCTCACACCTTGTGAGACTAGAGCATGAGTTAGCCAGACTTCAAGCAGCTAATTTAAAGCAAATGTTATCAAAGTCTAAATTTCTACAACCTAGAATACAATACTTGAGACATGTAATCGACCAAAACGGGTCAGTGTTGACACCAGTAAAGTAGAGGCTATAAGAAATTATTCTGTTCCATAATCTGTTGATGATGTCCGCTGGTTTATAAGTATGACTGGATTTTATAAATCCTTTTTTAAAGAGTTTTCTAAAATTGCTCTTCCTTTAACTAGTTTGTTTAAAAAAGAAATTCCTTATAAGGCGGAAAAACAGCCACATAATGCATTTGTTGAGCTGGAATACTGCCTTACTAGAGCACCCATCCTTCGTTACCCAGATTTCAGTAAACCTTTTATGATAACTACAGATGCCAGCTATAGTGGGTTGGGAGCTGTATTATCACAAGAGTTACCCATAGCATATGCTAGCTGTACCCTCTTTAAGTCAGAATAGAATTACAGTGTAACTGAATCAGAGGCTTTAGCTGTGTTATGGTCTTTAAAAAAGTTTTATTATTATGTGTATGGGTATCCAGTAGTGATAACCACCGACCACAAACCTCTTAGCAGTTTATTTAAAACTAAAGAGCTTACCCGCAAATTTGCCAGATGGTTTATTACTATACAAGAGTTTAAACCTTAAGTTAGGTATATAGAAGGAAAGCATAATTTCGTCACAGATGCTTTGTCCAGGCATGTAGCCTTAGCACAAGTGTTTACTTCAGTAGACATTGCTCGAGTATGTGCAGCACCGGAAGATAATCTCATGTGGTCACATACAGTATATTGTCTTTCTTATCGTATGTCAAAGGTATTTCTTCTAATTTATAGATTAACTCTCCTGTTCCTTTAAGATAAGTTGTTGCTCAAGATAACGTTCTCTGCCATCGGACGACGCTTGGTTCTCCTGCCCGTAACGTCACTCAGTTGGTAATTCCTGCTACGCTTGTACCAGAGTCGTAATGCATGACACACAGCAAGTAGCTCACCCTGGTAAGGACACGTTAAAGTATTTCTGGCCCAGTATGTATGCTCCCAAGTATCCAGTACCTACTCAACCTTAGGAAAGGGTCAGTATGGATGTTCAAGGTGGTCTCGTAGAGACTCACCACTATAATATGTACCTCTTAGTCATGGTCGATGTTTTTCCCTGTTACTGCAAACTTGCACCTTTCCCTAATACCCAGGCAAAAACAATTGCCAAAGACTTTAAGAGACAGGTTCTCGACAGGCATTGTACTCCTAGCATTCTACTCACCGATAACGGCGGCGAGTTTAATAATGAATTGTTAGCTAAGTTGTGTGATTTATATCACATTAATAAATGTACCATTACCTCTTATCACACAGCTTCAAATGGGATGGAAGAGTGTCTTAACAGGAAGATATTTAATCGTCTTCTTACTAACGAGAACTTCACTCACATGAACTGGGATGAATGCATGTCTGATGTGCAGAGTTCCATTAACTGTTCATATTATCATTCTATAGATGATGCACCTCATTTTGCTCTCTATCATTATGATAAAAGACTTCTGTTTGAGGCCGAGATAGGGAAACAGCCACTGTTAGGTGAAGAATTTGTGAGAGTTACAAGCAGTCTAAACTCGTCCACCTGCAAATTACGTCTGAATTAGACGAATAGACTGACACTTTCACCACAGAACGTAACAAACATACCTGACCAATAAGTGACATAGTAGGTCGCTTAGTAATGGTCAAGAACTATGTAAGGACCAAACTTGATAAACTATTTAGTGACCCTTATAGAGTTGTGCAAAATGTTTCAGGTAACAAGTACAGTCTCACCCAAAAGTTCGTTAACTCTCCCAGCCAACTATTGCTGCACTGCCAGCTTCAAATGTTTGAAACTGTCTCAGTACCAACCAGAACATGAAACCGATACGAATGAATCTAAAGGTTCGAAGCAACAGACTCAAGTTCATACATCTGAATCAGGCAGTGCAGCAATAGCTGACTTGGAGAGTTAACAAACTTTTGGGTGAAACTGTGCCAGTTGAATCACATACACGCAGGAGAAATACGACACGAACATGGGGACAATGTGAAACTACTCACGTACCGGGAAGAATCCCTAGAAGAGAAAGTTATTGAACCTAGTACTTCACCTTCTCCTGCAGACCCCCCCCCCCCCCCTCACAGGTATACTTTGCTGGGTAGGTCAGCCTTCGCGTTTTGCGCTTATGAAGGTCATTGTTGTACTAATGTGTAAATTTCAATAACAGGACCTTTATGATTAATAACTGCTGTTTAATAACTCCTCCTGAGATTGTCATTATGATACGACAATTTTTTGCCATACGAGTAGAGTGTGAACCTCTGCTGAATATTGTAATCACAGTGTCTTAGTTGTCTAGTGACTTGGTTCCTCTCACGAAACAGATTAACGAGTCTACTGTGGACCCCACTCCCATATCAGCTACCACAACACAACCACAACACCTTCTCCTCTAGCTACCCCTGTTTATAGTGAAAAGAGTAGAAAGAAGAGAGGTCCCATAAATTTCATTGGCTACGTTCAGAAATATTTGTACTGAGTAACCACAGAAGATGACTTAGCCTGGGACCAGAAACAAATTGGACAGCTTAAGGTTCAAGCCAATCAATATTCTCCTTTTAACCACAAACACCACTTTCATCATCATTGCCATCACTATAAACACCACCATCATTGCCATCACTATAAACACCACCATTATTGCCATCACTATAAACACCACCATCATCATCATCACCACCACCATAAACACCACCATCATCATCACCACCATTATCATCACCACCAATACAAATACCACCACCATCATCACCAACACCACCGCAACACCACCATCATCATCACCACCACCATCACCATAAACACCATTTTCACTATCACCACCATAATCGTCATTACCACCAACACAGTCAACATCACCACCACCACCACCACCAACACAGTCAATATCACCACCACCACCACCACCAACACAGTCAACATCACCACCACCACCACCACCAACACAGTCAACATCACCACCACCACCAACACAGTCAACATCACCACCACCACCACCACCAGCACAGTCAACATCACCACCACCACCACCACCAACACAGTCAACATCACCACCATCACTAACACAACCATCATCATCATCACCACTACCACCAACACAGTCAACATCACCATTACCACCAACACAGTCAAGATCACCACCATCACTAACACAACCATCATCGACACCCCCACCACCACCAACACAGTCAACATCACCACCATCACCAACACAACCATTATCACCACCACCACCACAACCACCAACACAGTCAACATCACCACCATCCCTAACACAACTATCATCATCACCACCACCACCAACAACATAGTCAACATCACCACCATCACCAACACAACCATCATCGTCGTCACCACCACCACCAACATCATAGTCAACATCACTACCATCACCGACACAACCATCATCGTCAGCACCACCACCAACACAGTCAACATCACCACCACTACCAACACAGTCAACATCACCACCATCACCAACACAACCATCATTGTCACCACCACCACCAACACAGTCAACATCACCACCATCACCAACACAACCATCATCACCACCACCACTACCACCAACACAGTCAACATCACCACCATCACCGACACACTCCTCATCGTCACCACCACCACCAACACAATCAACATCACCACCACCACCAACACAGTCAACATCACTACCATCACCAACACAACCATCATCACCACCACCACTACCACCAACACAGTCAACATCACCACCATCACCGACACAATCCTCATCGTCACCACCACCACCAACACAATCAACATCACCACCACCACCAACACAGTCAACATCACCACCATCACCAACACAACCATCATCGTCACCACCACCACCAACACAGTCAACATCACCACCATCACCAACATAACCATCATCACCACCACTACCACCACTACCACCAACACAGTCTACATCACCACCATCACCAACACGACCATCATCACCACCACAACCACCAACACAGTCAATATCACCACCATCCCTAACACAACTATTATCATCACCACCGCCAACACAGTCTACATCACCACCATCACCAGCACAACCATCATCACCACCACTACCACTACCACCAACACAGTCAACATCACCACCATCCCTAACACAACTATCATCATCACCACCGCCAACACAGTCTACATCACCACCATCACCAACACAACCATCATCACCACCACCACCACTACCACCAACACAGTCAACATCACCACCATCCCTAACACAACTATCATCATCACCACCGCCAACACAGTCTACATCACCACCATCACCAACACAACCATCATCACCACCACCACCACTACCACCAACACAGTCAACATCACCACCATCCCTAACACAACTATCATCATCACCACCAACACAGTCTACATCACCACCATCACCAACACAACCATCATCATCACTACCACCGCTAGGACCAAAATCACGGCGACCTCCTGCAGTATCAGGACCATAGGTTACCAAGGTTACGGTGGTCTCTTAAACACAATGTCTGGAGTGTTCAGTTGATATGCTCATCCTCACATGAGCCTCAACTCCATAACTGAGCTTTATTAAAGATAGTGGAATACCATTGTAATTATATACTTATGCTGTTATTTTACTAGACCAAGTCCAACGTCAAAGGGCTGGAGTGAACACAACGAGGAATGGACTCCATTGCAGCGCTCCTACGGTGAAATTATCTCACGCTAATATTGAGTAGTTCAGCTCACCTCTCACAAGCCGTTTCACTATCCTAGTGTTGAGACAAATGGCAGCAACATGTGGTACGATACACTCCGAAGTAGTGATTCTAAAGAACCCTGTTATAAATTAGCAATGTATAAATCATAAATATTACAACCCATATTTTATTAACGATAAGACTGACAGAGATAAGAATATTAACTATGGCAATTACAACAAAGTAATTAATCTTTGTTTAAAAGGATATAGTTAGATATTATCCCGATAGGAAATCAGTGTAAGGTTTAGGATAAGAGTGTTAGTGTGTTGAAGAAGACTGCTATTATAGAGGAGAACGCGCCTTAGGTCACGGTGCAGCAGGGTAGTCTTATCTATATCTCAGAGGGAGGTAACTGGCCAGACACCAATGCTGGATCTTGAAGGTGATACACCAGGCTGTAGCACCACCATTGCTTTAGCAAACAACCTCACACACAGTCCTTCGAAGATTCTACAACAAATGCTAACTTTGTTAATTTATTAATAGAAATATCTATTGGCACGAAATGCCACACCGATATGTTCATTATCCGTTTATTAGCTATTAATGGGTTGATGCTATCCCCAAATGCTGTTAATCATTTCTTTGTCTCTCTTACACACACACACACACACACACATATATGTGCACTGCAGCTCTCGTGTTATCATTACAATTATAGTATTAATTAGTTTTTAATGAATGAGGTGTCAAATTGTACTTGGACATTAATTAACCAATTACGAATTTTCTTATTTTTTTACGCTACGATATTGCTAGATGGGTGGATCAAAAACTCTCACTCATGTCCAACATAAAAATTAGAAATATGTCGTTACACTATGACTAATCAGAAGTTTCCAAAAAAGACAAAACATGGTACTTGTAGCTAATCGGCAATCATTCCTATTTATTATGACACACACACACACACACACATACACACACACACACAGTCCTCCACTCCATACGTTTTTGACATTTTTGGGCCTTTTTTACCAATCCTCCAAGATTTCGTATCTCTCTGGGGACCCACTCACCCCTAATTATATGACCAAAGTATCTCATATTTCTGTTTCTGTACATTTCAAGTAATTCTCTTGAAGTTTTTACTAACCTTACAACTTCTTAATTTGTTTTTCGCTCAATATAACTTACTCTTAACATCCACACCATAAATAAAGCTGCCTCCCGAAAGCCAGAAATATTGTACAGTTGCCGTAGCTACTTCACTCCTGAGCAGTTGCTTCAGGTATATTAGGGATTCATTCGTCCTGACTTGGAGTGCTGCTCTCATATCTGGGGTGGCTCTTCTTCTGTCCAACTGTTAGATAGAGTAGAATCAAAGGCCTTTCGTCTTATTACTTCTTTTTCTTTGGTCAATAATCTCTTCCCTCTCTCTTTGCTGCAATGTTGTTTCACTATCTCATTTACACGTACTTTAACGGGCAATGTTCGACAGATTTGTCATTTTGTGTACCTTCCGCACGGCACCGTTGTGTGTGTGGATGTCGGTCACACAAGAATAAGCCGTTATAGTACATCCTTCTTTCCTCACACAGCCAACGTGTGAAATTATTTGCCTTCTTCTGTGTTTCCATCCTCTTACAATCTGTTTCACTTCAAAAAGCTGGTTTTCCGGTATGTTTGTCTTTATTGCCTCCAATTTGTATTATTATATTTTACCCCCCCCCCCTAGGCCCCGTTGTGGGTCAATGACCTGTGCCCGGGTGTGCCATTCCATTCCCCATAAAAAAAAAAAAATAACATTTCAAAGGCCTCCGACCTCTTATTGGTGTCTGCTTAAAGTGTCCATGCTTCTGACCCGTACTGTACATCAGTCCATTCCATATATAGCCATTCGGCAGCCTTTTTCTCAAATTGAAGTTAACATCCCTTTTCATTTGGTCTTTTAAATTAATATATGCTGTTTTTTCTTGACCTTTTCTGGTTATGATTTTATTCATACATCTACTATCACAGCTAATGTTACTTCCCAAATACATAAAATTGTCCAATAATTTACGGTCCCTGTTGTCTACCATAATTTTTACTTTAGGATTCATTTCAATTTGGAAACACCATTACGTTCGTCTTTACAGCATTAACCCATATTCTTCACTTTTTTCCACTAATCTGCTAACCAGTGTTTTGTAACGCCTCCTTAGTATTTACATACCGGATAATTGATATTACTTCGTCATTAATTTTTATGACATTATTGTCACTTATAATGTCACTCATTAAGAATTCTGAATATATATTATACAATGTTGGAGATAGAACAAAACCTTATCTTACTCCCTGTCTAACTGTGAACCAATTAGTAAGTATATTATTTACTAACACTGCAGCCTCCTGTTGCTAGTGAAGATTTTATAGAATTCTAATATCTCCTTCAGTATTGCCTATTTTTTCCTAGAACTCTATTAATCTATTGTTTTTACCTTTTCAAAATATTTTCCAAAATCAACAGAACATATATACTAATTTCTTTGGACCTCTAAAGCCCTTTCACTTACAAATTTTAAAACCAGAAATAACTTCTCTAGTGCCTTACTGTCTATTTTGAATTATGTTATTTAAAAATTATATTTAAAAAAAGTTTGCAGGAATGACTTATTAATCTAACGGTTCTAAAATGGGTGCACTCTAAAGCTCCTGTTTTTTATAGGTAATAATACACACACACACATTATATATACATATATATATATATATATAATCAACGACCTCACCAGCAAGGAATCGAACCCTCGACCTACTGGGTGTGACTAGGGAACGCTTACCGGCTAGCCCACAAGGACACTAAAAGCAGTTCTAGACTCTGTTATATTTCACACAAAGCCTGTTCATCGAGCTGATGGCGCCGTGAACCTCAATGGGAAACTGCCCGTGCCTCTTATGTGGTGTCAGTAGCATTTTACCGAATCCAGCTGGTATGAAACGCGAGGTACATATATATACTTCATTTTTAGTCCATTTAACACGCGGACTTTGAACATATAATCAACGACCTCACCAGCAAGGAATCGAACCCTCGACCTACTGGGTGTGACTAGGGAACGCTTACCGGCTAGGCCACAAGGACACTAAAAGCAGTTCTAGACTCTGTTATATTTCACACAAAGCCTGTTCATCGAGCTGATGGCGCCGTGAACCTCAATGGGAAACTGCCCGTGCCTCTTATGTGGTGTCAGTAGCATTTTACCGAATCCAGCTGGTATGAAACGCGAGGTACATATATATACTTCATTTTTAGTCCATTTAACACGCGGACATTGAACATATAATCAACGACCTCACCAGCAAGGAATCGAACCCTCGACCTACTGGGTGTGACTAGGGAACGCTTACCGGCTAGGCCACAAGGACACTAAAAGCAGTTCTAGACTCTGTTATATTTCACACAAAGCCTGTTCATCGAGCTGATGGCGCCGTGAACCTCAATGGGAAACTGCCCGTGCCTCTTATGTGGTGTCAGTAGCATTTTACCGAATCCAGCTGGTATGAAACGCGAGGTACATATATATACTTCATTTTTAGTCCATTTAACACGCGGACTTTGAACATATAATCAACAAGTGTCCTTGTGGCCTAGCCGGTAAGCGTTCCCTAGTCACACCCAGTAGGTCGAGGGTTCGATTCCTTGCTGGTGAGGTCGTTGATTATATGTTCAAAGTCCGCGTGTTATATGGACTAAAAATGAAGTATATATATGTACCTCGCGTTTCATACCAGCTGGATTCGGTAAAATGCTACTGACACCACATAAGAGGCACTGGCAGTTTCCCATTGAGGTTCACGGCGCCATCAGCTCGATGAACAGGCTTTGTGTGAAATATAACAGAGTCTAGAACTGCTTTTAGTGTCCTTGTGGCCTAGCCGGTAAGCGTTCCCTAGTCACACCCAGTAGGTCGAGGGTTCGATTCCTTGCTGGTGAGGTCGTTGATTATATGTTCAAAGTCCGCGTGTTATATGGACTAAAAATGAAGTATATATATGTACCTCGCGTTTCATACCAGCTGGATTCGGTAAAATGCTACTGACACCACATAAGAGGCACGGGCATTTTCCCATTGAGGTTCACGGCACCATCAGCTCGATGAACAGGCTTTGTGTGAAATATAACAGAGTCTAGAACTGCTTTTAGTGTCCTTGTGGCCTAGCCGGTAAGCGTTCCCTAGTCACACCCAGTAGGTCGAGGGTTCGATTCCTTGCTGGTGAGGTCGTTGATTATATGTTCAAAGTCCGCGTGTTATATGGACTAAAAATGAAGTATATATATGTACCTCGCGTTTCATACCAGCTGGATTCGGTAAAATGCTACTGACACCACATAAGAGGCACGGGCAGTTTCCCATTGAGGTTCACGGCGCCATCAGCTCGATGAACAGGCTTTGTGTGAAATATAACAGAGTCTAGAACTGCTTTTAGTGTCCTTGTGGCCTAGCCGGTAAGCGTTCCCTAGTCACACCCAGTAGGTCGAGGGTTCGATTCCTTGCTGGTGAGGTCGTTGATTATATGTTCAAAGTCCGCGTGTTATATGGACTAAAAATGAAGTATATATATGTACCTCGCGTTTCATACCAGCTGGATTCGGTAAAATGCTACTGACACCACATAAGAGGCACGGGCAGTTTCCCATTGAGGTTCACAGAGTCTAGAACTGCTTTTAGTGTCCTTGTGGCCTAGCCGGTAAGCGTTCCCTAGTCACACCCAGTAGGTCGAGGGTTCGATTCCTTGCTGGTGAGGTCGTTGATTATATATATATATATATATATATATATATATATATATAACAAAGTCTAGGACTACTTTTAGTATCCTGGTGGTCCAGCGGTTAGCTTTCCTCGGTCACAGTCTTGAGCTCGTGGGACGTGGGTTCGAATCCTGGCGGTTTGAGGTGTTGATTGTATGTAGAAGTCCGCGTGCTTTATTGGGCAAATGAAATATATATATATATATATATATATATATATATATATATATATATATATATATCGCAAGTGTCATGTGGGGATCTTAAAAAAAAACAACCAACCCGAAACGACACACCCAACCCGGCCCGATCTGTTAAACTACACAGAGGTTGAAAAGCATGTGGAAATGTTGTAAAGTCCTCAACTGACCTCACTAGCATGGTCTACCCAAACATTATTCACCACTACAAGGATCACAAGTGGCTGCGTGAACGCGCAACTCTGGCACCAAAGAATGAAACAGTGGCTGAAATCAACATGACTCTACGCAGACAGCTTCCAGTCAGTGAGACCTCATTCAAATGTGTTGATACAGTAATCGACCATGACCATGCAGAATTCCTTAATTCTTTGGAGCCCGCTGGAATGCCTCCTCACCACCTCACTCTCAAAATTGGAACTCCTATAATGCTCTTAAGCATTCTTGAACCTAGAGAAAGAGCCGCCCGGAGGGCGGCGATTCCGCTAGTATATATATAAAAGAAAGAAGTATGTCAGTGTGTTTGTTTGTTTGTGTGTCCGCACGAGAATCTCGGAACTACTTTACCGATCTGTAGTGATGATGATGGATGGTGTTATATGTAGTGATGATGGATGTTGTTATATGTAGTGATGATTAGACATTGTATCTATATATAACAAAGAAGTATGTCTGTTTGTGTGTGTGTGTCTGCACGAGAATCTAGGAAACTACTTTACCGATCTGTAGTGATGATGAATGGTGTTATATGTAGTGATGATGGATGATGTTATATGTAGTGATGATGGATGTTTTATAAGTAGTGATGATGGGTGGTGTTATATGCAGTAATGAATGGATGGTATTATATGTAGTGACGATGGATGGTGTTATATGTAGTGATGATGGATGTTGTTATATGTAGTGACGATGGGTGGTGTTATATGTAGTGATGATTAGACAATAAAATTATAACAGTTTAATGCTAAAAAAATATACTTTGCTGTACCGTTGTAGTGAAAAACATGGTGGAACTTACATACACTGTTAATGAACTATTGATGGAAGAAGTTTTGGGGACAGTGAGACAATGTGGAGCCTCCCGGAGGGTGGCGTCCTGCCATTGCCTTGCGGATGAGCGATTCTGCTAGTATGTATATACAGGTATATATATGTATGTACATATATATATATATATATATATATATATATATATATATATATATATATATATATATATATATATATATATATATATACAGGGTGAGCATAAAGTTTTTCCCTGATTACAAACATTTATTACACAAAACTTATGCAAGGTACAAACATACAGTTTTTTGCAGCTTAAAATATGCATGAAAAAAAAAATCTATGAATTCGTCTACACAATGCTACAACATTCATATTTCTATCTAGAATGGTCTTGGAGATATGATTTTTCATAATCAGGGAAAGACTTTATGCTCACACTGTGTATCTATATATATATATATATATATATATATATATATATATATATATATTATATATATATATATATATATATATATATATATCACGTAAATCCACAATGAAAACGTGGATAAGATAAATCTTGATAAAATCACACGGGAAAAGGGAAACAACGGAGCAACGGTGCTCCGTTGTTTCCCTTTTCCCGTGTGATTTTATCAAGATATATATATATATATATATATATATATATATATATATATATATATATATATATATATATATGTATGTACATATATATACATATATACAAGTAGATGGCTGTCTGTGCATGTAAAAACTTGGATGGTTGTGTGAAAGCATGTGCACAAATTAATGTTTGTACGTAGGTATGCCAGTCCTCGCGAACAAAGAGCTAAACATCACTCACGTCCACCTGATCAGTGGCCCCTCCGCCACAACCACATTATTGGATATAAGACCAAATTATCCCTCGTGACTGCATTCGAGTGGGTTCCATTGATGCCGGGAAGCCACGGAAGTGCGATGCAAACCTTCACACGTAACTACCTACAAATGGCGTGGCAATGCTTATAACATTCACCACCCCACCACCCCCAGAGCTTATAACACTCACCTCCCCAAGAGCTTATAACACTCACCTCCCCCAGTGCATATAAAACTCACCTCCCCCAGAGCTTATAACACTCACCTCACCCCAGAGCTTATAACACTCACCTCCCTAGGAGCTTATAACACTAGGGTGTGTCATAGGAGGGAAGATCAGCTAAAACTAATGGCCCATCACTTTTTTGGTAGATTTTAGTGTATATAAACAGAAAATAATTTCAGTTTCAATATTTTGCAACCTTTTGCTAGGTAAATTTTAGCGTGAAATTTATCGAAAATCTAACGTACAGCTGCATTAGTGCATTACAATTAAATAGTGAACATTGCTTTCTGACTTCATTCTTTAACAACCCAACTAACAATATTTTTTTCTGTTTCAGATTCTGATGCATTTATAAGTTGATAATAATTGCGATGGCTGCTTGTGTCAGGACGAGGAACCAAAAATCCAGCCATCTCAGTCACTATCTTGGGTCTGGGAGAGAGCTCCTGAAGTCGGAGTTGCCTACATTGAGAGATGCTTTGAGATACGGTGTTTTAATCAGGCAAATCAGTGAAAAGAACCAAAGAACTTACACAAACAAAGACATTGCCAGTGATATGACCAAAGGTGTCTTGGCACAGTACACTCTGGCTAACGCTCAGTTCAAGCCTCCAGTCATAACAAGTCAGAAGAAGATTAGTGAGAGACTGCTAGCCAGTTGGGAAAAGGCAAGAGATATCTCTCTTGGGAGAGGAAAACTTGCAGTTAAGGACAGCTTTGCCAAGCAACTGGACCAGTTATTTGATATAATTACTTGCAAGTGCCCAATTGTTCTCTGTCCTGAGTTTGGATGCGATCGTGACTGTAAATCCGAGGCCCACATCTCCTGTATTTGCAAGCGTGAACTGAAGATTCCTGTGATCGAACTGGCATTTGTCAAAGCACAGAGAGAGAAGACTGGCAGTATAGGGGCTCTCATGATTTCTAGCCAAGATATTCCGGAGTCCAAGAGACAGGAGGCTGCCACAGAGAGACAGAAGAGGAGAAGAGTTGCCGAGGAAAAGAGACTTGAGAAGGCCCAGGGTGAGGTAAAAAAGGCCGATGATTGGAGTCGAGCTGATTCAGAGTTTAATGACTTCCCCATGGCTGATCCGAGTGCTGACCAGGAGAATGGTGACTTTGTCCCTAACCCAGAAAATAATGATCCCAAACCTTCCAGGCATAAGATTCGAAATACGAAAGATATCCCGAGCATAGCTCTGGCCAGCATGCGACACCACACTGGTCTCAGAGAAACTGCAGAGATAGCAACAGCTGCCTGGATTGACGGTGGTTTGATAACACCTGATGATGTTCACCTGGTGATAGATCATAACAAAGTAAGGAGAGCTCAGGAGAAACGTGTCAGTAACCTAGAAAAGGAGTTTGATAAGGGGATAAGAGAAAATGGAATCAATTGTTTGTTCTTTGATGGGAGAAGGGATGACACTAAAGTGTTCATGAAAGTTGGAGATTCTGACAAGTTGTTCCCTGCCATGGTGAAGGAGGAACACTACTCCTGCTGCAGTGAACCAGGAGGGAAGTATTTGTGGCATTTCACTCCAGAGAAAGATGACATCAGGAAACCAGCTATGATTGTGGCAGATAACATTGTGAACTGGCTCAGAGAGAGGAACATAGACCAGACCTAGCAGGCCATTGGAGGGGACAGCACCAACACGAACACAGGGTGGCAAGGGTGGGTCATACAGTGGATAGAGCGGATGATTGGGAGGAAGCTGGTCTGGATTGTTTGTGACCTCCACACCAACGAGTTGCCACTCAGACATCTGATCCAGGAGCTGGATGGCAAGACTCTTTCAAACAACAGATGGTCTGGTCCTCTTGGCAAGATGCTGGACTCTGCCAACGAGTTAGAAATAAATCCGAGCTTTGAAAAAATCACAGTTGGCCCTCCACTCGTTGAGCTTGCACATACTGTTATTGACGACCTGAGTACTGACCAGTACTATGGTGTATGTATATTATGTATACTGGATTATATATCATGTATGTATATTATGTATGTGCTCCATCTATGTATTATTTATTCAGCCTAGCTAGCAGCGTGTGGCAATGTTATTACCATATCCCACATGCTTAATTAATGTGCCTGGCGACGTATGGAAGCTGCTAATGTATCACTTGCCATACGTCGCCTATAGCAGTTGACAAGGAGCCTAGCCAGGGAGACCGCTGCTCTCCTCTGTGTACATACTCTTATCCAGTAAACCGAACCTACAAAACTATACAGGTGTTTGTGTTCTCTCCTGTATATAGAACTTATTATTCAGAACCTAACATGGCGCAGTGATCCGATCTTACTGGATAATTACGAGTGATAGCGCAAAGTCTGTGGAAAGCCGGATGGACTCCTCCTCGCCTTGGGCCAACTCCCACGCGTCAGCTCTCCTCGAAGAATCTCAGCAACTTTGAGCAGTGTCAGTGACAGTGATTTTCTGTGAAGTGTTTAGTGCATTGTGTGTTTCGTGCCATTCATGTGTGACCTTGTTCTAAAGGATTCCCAAGGTATACGGCACGTTCTGGGCATTTGTAAGGAGTAGAGTTCAGTGCACCCGTCTCTGACCGCGTTCTGAGGGTAACTGGACTGACTGGGAGTCGCCGCGCCTCTCCCTCCAACCCCCCACAGCGCCGCCTCCACCCCCCCTCACAGCCGGGGCGAGACGCTTTGCCCGCCCAGGACACACACTCACTCACACACATACATGTACTAACACTCGCTGACCGCGCGGCTTCCTTATATATATTTTATATATATAATCTACTTATCTGTGTATTTAATTAATTTTTTTGTCTGAAATCTTGTTGATACGACGGGCTGACCGGTCAACACTGATTTAAGACACAGTACACAGAGGAAGTGGTTATGTCTCACGCCTTACGTAGCCGTGGACCCAGCGTCTGGATGAGCCAGGCGGGTGATAGCCCCGCAGGGATGGATGACCAGGCCGGCCACGACGCTCCAGCCCCCACATCGCGCAGTCCCTCACCTCAATATTCAGCGTTGTCTCCCGAGATAATTGCTTTACTGAAGTTTATGAGAGATGAGAAACGCGAGGATGAAGCCCACAGACGTTTGGCGGATGAGCACAGAAGGCAAGCAGAGGCAGAACGAGACAACCAACGGAGATTGGAAGACAGTGAACGGTTTGAAGCCTTGATATCTCGCCTCACTGTTAACCAAGCCCCTGGCTCTAACACTGCCTCGGTACTGACTGGTTCAGATACCTCACCCATGATTCCTTCACGCCCCCCAGCCCCACCTATAGCAGCAGCTCAAACGCCGCCCATCTTGAAGCCTGATGAGACTTTCCAGACTTTTCGTGAATGGCGGCGACGGTGGACTGATTATTCTACAATGGTGGATCTCCAGAGTTTGTCACAGCCTAAACAACTCATCCAGCTGCGTATGTGCCTGTCCTTGGAAATTCAGCGTGTCTTGGAACATACGTTGCAGGTACCCCCAACCTCTTTGCTGTCTGTAGAGGAGGTACTGGACGTTCTACAACGGCACATCAAAGGACAGCAGAATGAAGCTCTGCGCAGGAGGGAATTGTTTAGCTGCAGCCAGATAGAGGGTGAGTCTTTTGATGCCTTTTACGTGCGTCTAAAGAGAGCCTCGGAAGAGGTAGACATATGTCCAGGCCACCACCAGCAGTGCGAGGAGACCCAGTTGAAGCAGGTGATCCTGATGGGTGTTAAGGACGAGGAACTTGTCCAACGCCTCACCTCCCTCGACTCTTCCTCTTCTCTTAAGGATGTGTCGACGATATGTCGCTCCTATGAGGCTGCCAGGTGTGCCACCTCTGCCATCCGTGCTCCCCCTACAGCTGTATGCGCTGTGTCCCGGTACAAGAAGGACAAGAAGTCTGTTCCTACGCCTTCGCCCACCACGTCCACGCCCGGTTTATTTTGCAACAACTGTGGTAAGCAGCACGGAACACAGGTGTGTCCAGCTGCTCAGTCTACCTGCAACAGTTGTGACCATAAGGGCCACTGGTCACTCACAGTACGGTGCCCAGCCAAACGCGTCCAGTGCAATGTGTGTGGTCGTCTGGGCCACTATGACAAGTGTTGCCCTTCCAACAAACCCAAGGGACCGCGTCGGCGGAAGCTTCAGCCCCCCTCCACCAGAGAGGGCCGCCCACAGTCTTCCAATCAGAGGTACGACGACTCTTGACAACGCTCGAGCCACATTAGGAATGTGTGCTCCCCCCCGCGTCCCAGGACCAAAGTCCCCCAGTACATCAGCGTCATCGTGACCTACGGCGGTGTGTCATCCCGTCTTCAGATGTTGCCCGACACCGGCGCTGATGCTACAGTCATCGGTCCCCAGCTTTTGCAATGCTTGGGGCTCTCTCCAAGTGATCTAGGACCGCCCCCCAAGGATCTCCGCTTTATGGCAGATGGTTCACAGATGACCCCGGCCCTGGGTTCACTCCAAGCACAAGTCACCTTTGGCAACAGGTCGTGTCAAGCCTGGATTGATGTGCATAACGGTGTCCAGACTCCTTTGCTGTCCTACAGACATTGTCAGGAGTTGGCCATCATCTCCCAGGACTTCCCCAAACCTATTCTTGAGGTAAAACACGCCAACAGGGTGCAAAAAGGGAGCAGCAACGACCCTGCTGCCGCCCTACCCCTGCCTCTTGCCAGTGACACCTCTCCTTCGGATGCTCGGAAGTACTTCCTGAAGGAATTCAGCGACGTTCTGGTGACCAAGTCCGCTCTGGAATCCAAGCCTCTCAAGAAGATGGCAGGCCCCCCCATGAGGATCCACCTGAGGGACGACGCGAAGCCATTCGCTATTTACACCCCTCGACTGGTTCCCCTGGCCTTCCGCGAGGCGGTCAAAAACGAGCTGGACTCCATGGTCGCCCAAGAAATTATTGTACCAACCGGCGGTGACCCGTCTCCATGGTGTCACCCGATGGTTGTCGTCGCAAAACCTAAAGGTGGTGTTCGGATCACCACTGACCTTTCCAAGCTCAACAACCAGGTGTCTCGTCCTGCGCACCCTTCTCCCACGCCCTTTGCAGCCATACGCAGCGTGAACCCGAAGGCGCGCTTCTTCACGACGATGGACGCCCTGTGTGGATACTGGCAGATAGAGCTTGCCGAAGAAGACCGACCACTCACAACGTTCATCACCCCGCATGGACGTTACAGTTATTGCCGTGGCCCCATGGGATTCGCCGCTACAGGAGACGCTTTCTGTCTTCGAGGTGATATGGCTCTACAGGGTCTGGCAAACTGCGTGAAAGTGGTCGACGACATACTCGTGTACGACGAGGATTATATGGATCACCTCTGCCGTATCTACGAGGTACTCAACAGGTGCCGGAAGCACGGCATTACTCTAAATGCCGACAAGTTTGTTCTGGCCAGCTCTTCAGTTGACTTTTGTGGGTACACCCTCTCAGGGAATGGTATCGCAGCTGACCCGGAAAAGGTCCGCGCCATTACGGATTTTCCCACCCCTGCTAACCTGACCGACTTGAGGTCCTTCATCGGTCTCGTCAACCAGTTAGCAGAGTTTTCGTCGGACATCTCCGCAGCTGCTCAACCACTTCGCCCCCTGATGAGCCCCAAGAGGACATTCCTGTGGACCCCCGACCACGACAAGGCCTTCCAGCAAGTGAAACAGGCCCTGTCTCGTCCACCTGTCCTCGCCACGTTTGACCCAGCCTTGCCGACAGTTCTGCAGACAGATGCCTCACGCTTGTATGGCGTGGGATACGCCCTACTGCAGGATCATGGTGGAGGGCAGTTCCGGCTCGTCCAGTGTGGCTCGCGTTTCCTCTCTGACACTGAGACGCGCTATGCCACTATTGAGTTGGAGCTGTTGGCTGCGGTTTGGGCGATGTCCAAGTGCAGGTTTTACCTCATAGGCCTGCAATACTTTCACCTAGTGACCGACCATCGCCCGCTTGTCCCGATCCTCAACCACTACACGCTAGACGCTGTTGAGAACCCTCGCCTCCAGCGTCTGAAAGAGAAGCTCTCGGCGTACATCTTCACTGCAGTGCGGCGTGCTGGTAAGGAGCTCTGCATCCCTGATGCCTTATCCCGCTCCCCTGTCAGCCGCCCTACTCCAGAAGACCATGTACTCGACGCCGACCTCGCTCTTTCCGTCAGGACTGTGGTCACTCTCCATGCCGTCCAATCCCTTCGTTCGGACCTGTCACCAGATGACGACAAGGCAATGGAGGACCTTCGAACAGCGGCCCGAGATGACCCTTCCTATGTCCGACTCGTCGAGTGTGTGAGGAATGGATTTCCTAGCAACCGCTACGATCTTCACAACACCCTGCTCCCGTATTGGAAACTCCGCGATGAACTCTACTGCGACGGAGACCTTGTTCTGTACGGAGCACGTGTAGTTGTCCCTGCTGCATCACGTCCCCACGCCTTGGCCCGCCTTCACGACAGTCACCGTGGAGCTGAGGCCACCAAACGACGTGCACGACAGACTGTGTTCTGGCCCGGCATCAACTCCGACATCTCCAATGTTGTCCGTGCGTGTGAGCCCTGCCAAGTATTACAACCCAGCCAGCAGCAGGAACCCTTTATGAGTGACGACAACCCCACCCGCCCCTTTGAGTCTGTGTCGGCCGACTTTTTCTGTGTGTCAGGAAAGTCCTTCCTCGTTATCGTCGACCGTCTCTCTGGTTGGCCGGTTGTCATCAAGTGCGGTAATGACACGACGTCTGCCGCCACCATCAGCAAGTTCCGCCACTACTTCCGTGACGTGGGCGTTCCTGTACGCCTGCGAACCGACGGAGGGCCTCAGTTCACAAGCCGGGACTTTGCTGTGTTCCTTGACCGATGGGGAGTCCGGCATGTGTTGTCATCGCCCCATTACCCGCAGTCCAACGGCCACGCTGAGGCTGCTGTCAAATCCCTGAAGCACCTCATCCTTAAGGTGGCCCCTTCTGGGAACATTGACTGCGAGGCCTTCGACAGGGGTCTTCTTGAACTCCGCAACACACCTAACTACACCGGACGCTCCCCTGCCCAGGTTTTGTATGGACGCCCCCTTCGTTCTTGTGTCCCTGCTCACCCTCAATCCTTCTCCAAGGAGTGGCAGGCCAAGACAGAGGATTGTGATCGCCGAGCCGCCGAACGTGTTCAGGACGTCGCCGCCCGCTACAATGACCACGCCCGTTCTCTCCCCAGGTTGAGTGTCGGCATCCATGTCCGTGTTCAGGACCCGACCTCCCTACGTTGGGACAAAGTAGGCGTAGTCATGGGTCTCGGCAGGTCACGGGACTACCAGGTGCGGTTACCCAGTGGTCGTGTGTGGTGGAGGAACCGCCGTTTTCTCCGCCCCGTAACAATGCCTTCTGCTGGCCCCGCCACCAGTGTTGAGTCCCATACCCTTCCCAGTGATGAAGTCCCTCGACGCTCAGAACGGATCCAAAAGAAAAGGTCCGCTCAAGACTTTGCTATGAGCGTATAGGGGGGAGGGAGGTGTATGTATATTATGTATACTGGATTATATATCATGTATGTATATTATGTATGTGCTCCATCTATGTATTATTTATTCAGCCTAGCTAGCAGCGTGTGGCAATGTTATTACCATATCCCACATGCTTAATTAATGTGCCTGGCGACGTATGGAAGCTGCTAATGTTTCACTTGCCATACGTCGCCTATAGCAGTTGACAAGGAGCCTAGCCAGGGAGACCGCTGCTCTCCTCTGTGTACATACTCTTATCCAGTAAACCGAACCTACAAAACTATACAGGTGTTTGTGTTCTCTCCTGTATATAGAACTTATTATTCAGAACCTAACATATGGTTACATGATTTGCAGTGCCATCAAAACTGGGGTCATGCCTGATAGACTTGCTTACCTGCAGATAGGTCCAGTCTCACATTCTAGGTGGCTCACATCGGCTCTCAGGTTCTGCAGAATTTGGGTCTCTCATCATAAACTGAAAGGGAACCAGCTTCACAACCTGAGACTTATTGTCCAATTCATCGAGAGTGTCTACTTGCCAAATTGGTACAACACCAATGTTAAGTCATTGTTCTCCGAAGGTCCGAGGCATGTTCTCTTCCAGCTTGAGCTCCTGAGGAGTCAGCCAAGGAAGGTTGTTCAGATTGTGGAGCAGACTGTGAGGAGATCTTCCTGGTATGTTCATCCCGAGGCAGTTCTTCAGACAATGCTCTGCAGTAAGGATGAGGAGGAGAGAAGAGTGGCAGTCAAAAAGATCTTTGATATGAGACTTATGAGAGGATCTGGGCATGACGAATCAGTTGGTGACGATTCCTTCAGGGTCAGGAAGACTCCTGAAGTCAATCTAGGTGCCAAGACCCTCACTGATCTCATAGATCTGGATAACATCCAGGCTGGCAGTGAGCCCCCTCTTACCTGCAGCCTCACCAATGTTCAAGTCAGAGTTTTCCTGGACAACCCCATGCATGTCCCTGCCTGGCCCTCGCACACCCAGAGTATAGAGCGTTGTGTACAGCAAGTGAGAGAGGCCAGCAGTCACGTGTACAGCCAGGAGAGGAGGGAAGGCTACATCCGAGCTCAGGTGTTTCAGCAGGGAGGTGATGAGTAGAAACAGAAGCAAGAAAGACATGTTCTCTATGGTGTGCAGCAACACCGGGTCGTAGTAGTAAAACCGGTTTTTGTATTTGATGATTTTGTTTTCTAAAGGAATATTAAATTTAATAAATGTGTCAAGATCATTTGTTTCACTATTTTGGATCATTTTCATCCTAATAAATTAACCTGATACATTTACTTTACTTTAAATAAGCTATTTAGTGGTGTTGGTAAAAGGGTGGGAATACTGAATTTTCATAAGATTTCAAGTTAAAATTTACCTAGCAAAAAATGAAACCTTTTCAAATCTGAAGATATCACATGATTCTGCACATAGAACTACATCATTAATACCATGGGCCGATTTTTCAAACTCAAAAAAAAAAAAAATTCGCCTCCGTATGACACACCCTATTATAACACTCACCTCCCCCGGAGCTTATAACACTCACCTCCCCCGGAGCTTATAACACTCACCTCCCCCGGAGCTTATGACACTCACCTCCCCCGGAGCTTATGACACTCACCTCCTCCGGAGCTTATAACACTCACCTCCCCCGGAGCTTATAACACTCACCTCCCCCAGAGCTTATAACACTCACCTCCCCCGGAGCTTATAACACTCACCTCCCCCAGAGCTTATAATACTCACCTCCCCCGGAGCTTATAACACTCACCTCCCCCGGAGCTTATAAAAATCACCACCCCAGGGCTTATTAAACTCATCAACCCCAGAGTTATAACGGTCACCACCCCCACAGCAAAAACACTCATCACCTTAGAGTTTATGACACTCACCACCCCCATAGTTTATAACACTCACCACCTCCAACAGCTTACTATAACTCTCAATACCTTTCACAGCTTATTATAGCACTCACAACCTCCAGCAGCTTATTTTAAAACTCACTACCTCCCACAGCTTATTATATTAGTCACCACCTCCAACAGCTTACCTCACACTCACCACCTCCAACAGCTTACTATAACACTCACCACCTCCCACAGCTTATTATAACACTCACCACCACCAGCAGCATGCTATAACTCTCACTACCTCCCACAGCTTATTATAGCACTCACCACCTCCAGCAGCTTACAATAACTCTCATTACCTCCCACAGCTTATTATATCAGTCACCATCTCCAAGTGCTTACTATAACTCTCACTACCTCCAACAGCTTATTATAGCACTCACCACCTCCAACAGCTTACTATAACACTCACCACCTCCAACAGCTTACTATAACACTCACCACCTCCCACAGCTTATTATAACACTCACCAACACCAGCAGCATGCTATAACTCTCACTACCTCCCACAGCTTATTATATCAGTCACCACCTCCAACAGCTTACTATAACACTTACCACCTCCCACAGCTTACTATAACACTCACTACCTCCCACAGCTTATCATAACACTTACCACCCCCTAACTTATAACACCCACCACCACCCTCAGCTTATAACATTTGCCATCTGCAACAGCTTTCCATAACCTTATACACCCACCATTGTTTTCTCAGCAGTTGACTAGATTCTCTCCACAGTAGAATTATTGCTGCATCCAATTATTATTTCCAACCTAATTGATTTACGTTTGATGATTTTCTGCTTTCTTTGTGTATCGTAGCTTTTAATATTTTTCTTGATGTTCCCTTTCTTACTCTTCAAGTCTTTCCTTCTATAATATCTAACAATTATTTATATTTTCAAGTTTTGTCTATGTCTGCGAATGTTAACAATTCCCCCCAGACCATTTAATTCCATCCATTATTTTGATTTTATCGTTAAGATTTAAGAAGAGTGGTGGCTGAGTGGAAATAACTATCGCGTCTTGTCGTAAAGATTGAGGGTTCGTGCCCAGTTCACTGCTGTAACTGGATGCCTAACTTTACAGGTGGTTAAATGAAGATAGCGTGCAGTGCCTACCACGCTACTTTCTTCTATATTGAAGGCTTGCGACATAGTGTGTTGCATCTGCTCTGTATCCCATGATGTATGTCACTGTATGGTGGAAGGGAATAAGCGGGAGTGTTGCTGATACCTGGTGATATAACTGATAACTAGTAGTGCAGTTGATAACTGGTTGTGTAGCTAATAACTGGTGGTATAACTGATAACTGGTAGAGAAGTTAATAAGTGGTAGTGTAGTTGATAACTGGTGGTGCAGTTGATAACTGATTGTGTAGTTGATAATTGTGACCAAATCCCAGGTTGCTAATCTATCTTTCTGCCTCATTTACACACAATTGTAGGGTCTCAGTTGTCTCTCGTACTATTGACAACAAAACATAGTAAGGATGATAACTGGCAGTGTAGTTGACAACTGGTGGTATAGTTGATAACTGGCAGTATAGTTGATAAGTGGTAGTGTGGTTTATTCCTGGCAGTATAGTAGATAACTGGAGGTATAGTTGATAACTGGCAGTATAGTTGATAAGTGGTAGTGTGGTTTATTCCTGGCAGTATAGTAGATAACTGGAGGTATAGTTGATAAATGGTAGAATACTCGATTACTGGTAGTGTTAATGATAACTGGTGATATAGTTGATAACTGGTGGTATAGTTGATTAAAGGTAGTATAGTTGATAACTGGTAGCATACTTGATATCTGGTGGTATAGTTGATAATATGTTGTATAGTTGATAGCTAGTAGTATAATTGATAACAGGTGGTATCGTTGATAACAGGTGGTATATTGATAACAGGTGGTATAATTGATAACTGGTAATATAGGTGATAACAGGTGGTATAGTAGATAAAAGGTAGTGTAGTTGATAACTGGCGGTATAGTTGATAGCAGGTGGTATAGTTGATAAGTGGTAGTATAGTTGATAACTGGTACTATAACTCATAAGTGGTAGTATAGTTGATAACTGGTACTATAACTCATAAGTGGTAGTGTAGTTGATAACTAGTGGAATAACTGATAACTGGCAATATGACCATTAACTGGTGGTGTAGTTCATAAATGGTAGTGTAGTTGATAACTGGTAGATTGGTTCATAACTGGTGATATAGTTGATAACAGGTGGTATACTTGATAACTGGTAGTATAGTTGATAACTGGTGGTATAACTGATAACTGGGAGTGTAGTTGATATCTGGTAATGCAGTCGATAACTGGTAGTATAGATGATAACTGGTGGTATAGATGATAACAGGTAGTATAACTGATAACTGTGAATGTAGTTGATATCTGGTAGTGTAGTCGATAGAGGTGTGGTTGGTAACTGGTGGTATAGTTGATAACAGGTGGTATAACTGATAACCGGGAGTGTAGTTGATATCTAGTCGTGTAGTCGATAACTGGTGGTGTAGTTGGTAACTGGTGTATAGTTGATAACTGGTAGTATACTCGATAACTGGTGGTATAGTTAATAACTGGTGCTATAGTTGATAACTGGTGGGATAAATCATAACTGGGAGTGTAGTTGATAACTGATAGTGTAGCTGATAATTGTTAGTGTAGTTCATAACTGGTGGTATAGTTGATAACAGGTGGTATACGTGATAACTGGTAGTATAGGTGATAACTGGTGGTAGAGTTGATAACAGGTAGTATAACTGATAACTGGGAGTGTAGTTGATATCTAGTCGTGTAGTCGATAACTGGTGGTGTAGTTGGTAACTGGTGTATAGTTGATAACTGGTAGTATAGTCGATAACTGGTGGTATAGTTGATAACTGGTGGTATAGTTGATAACTGGTGGTATAAATCATAACTGGGAGTGTAGTTGATAACTGATAGTGTAGCTGATAATTGTTAGTGTAGTTCATAACTGGTGGTATAGTTGATAACAGGTGGTATACGTAATAACTGGTAGTATAGGTGATAACTGGTGGTAGAGTTGATAACAGGTAGTATAACTGATAACTGGGAGTGTAGTGGATAATTGTTAGTGTAGTTGATAACTGGTGGTGTAGTTGATAACTGGTGGTATAACTGATAACTGGGAGTGTATTTGATATCTGGTAATGCAGTCGATAACTGGTAGTATAGTTGATAACTGGTGGTATAGTTGATAACAGGTAGTATAACTGATAACTGGGAATGTAGTTGATATCTGGTAGTGTAGTCGATGGAGGTGTGGTTGGTAACTGGTGGTATAGTTGATAACAGGTGGTATAACTGATAAACGGGAGTGTAGTTGAAATCTGATAGTGCAGTCGATAAATGGTAGTATAGTTGATAACTGGTGGTATCGTTGATAACAGGTGGTATTCTTGATAACTGGTAGTATAGGTGATGACTGGTGGTAGAGTTGATAACAGGCAGTATAACTGATAACTGGGAGTGTAGTGGATAATTGTTAGTGTAGTTGATAGCTGGTGGTGTAGTTGATAACTGGTGGTATAACTGATAACTGGTGGTGTAGTTGATAACTGGTACTATAGCTCATAAGTGGTAGTGTAGTTTTAACTGGAAGTGCAGTTGATAACTAGTGGTATAACTGATAACTGAGAGTGTAGGTGATTACTGTTAGTGTAGTTGATAACTGGGAGTATAACTGATAACTGGGAGTGTGGTTGATAACTGGTAGTGTAGTTGATAACTGGTGGTGTAGTTGATAACTGGTAGTAGAGTTGATAACTGGTAGTATAGTTGATAACTGGTAGTATAACTGATAACTGGTATTGTGTTGATAACTGGTGCTGTAGTTGATGATTGATCGTGTATTTGATAACTGGTACTATAGTTGATAACTGGTAGTATAGTTGATAACTGGTAGTATAGTTGATAACTGGTGGTATAACTGATAACTGGTATTGCAGTTGATAACTAGTAGTATAATCAATTAACTGGTAGTGTAGTTCATAAATGGTAGTGTAGTTGATAATTTTTAATATAGTTCATAGCTGGTAGTGTACTTGATAACTGGTGATATAACTGATAACTGATAGTGTAGTTATTAACTGGTGGTATACTGATAATTGGTAGTGTAGATGATAACTGGTACTATATTTGATAACTGGTAGCATAGTTCATAATTGATGCTATAACTAATAACTGGTGGTGTAGTTGATAATTGGTGCTATACCTGATAACTGGTAGTGCAGTAGATAACTGGTAGTTTCGGTCATATCTGGTATTATAACTGATAACTGGTAATGCTGTTGTTAACTGGTAGTGTAGTTGATAACTGGTAGTATCGTTGATAAGTGGTAGTGTAGTTGATAACTGGTAGTCTAGTTGATAACTGGTACTCTAGTTGATAACTGGTAATGCAGTTCATAACTGACAGTATAACTATTAACTGGTAGTGTAGTTCATAACTGTTAGTTTAGTTGATATCTGGTAATATAGTTCATAGGTGGTAGTGGTGTTGATAACAGGTGGTATAATTGATAACGGGTGGCATAACTGATAACTGTTAGTGCCGTTGATAAATGGTGGTGTAGTAGGTAACTGGCGGTATAACTAATAACTTGTGGTGTAGTTGATAACTGGCGGTGTAGTTGATAACTGGTAGTATAGGTGATAAATGGTGGTGTAGTTGATAACTGGTAGTTTTCTTGATAACTGGTGGTGTAATTGATAACTGATGGATTCACTGATAACAGATGGTGTAGTTGATAACGGGTAGTATTGCTGATAACTGGTGGTATAGCTGATAACTGGTGGTGTAGCTGATAACTGGTGGTGCAGTTGATAACTGGTGGTATAACTGATAACTGGTGATATAACTGATAACTGCTGTTATAGATCATAACTGGTGGTGCAGTTCATAACTGGTAGTATAACTGATAACCGGAGGTGTACTTGATAACTCGTGGTGTAGTTGATAACTGATGGTAAAGGTAATAACTGTTAGTATAATTGATAACTGGTGCTATAGGTGATAACTGTTGATAACTGCTTGTAAAGTTTGATAACGGGTGGTGTAGTTGATAACTGGTAGTATAGTTGATAACTGGCAGTGTAGTTGATAACTGGTAGTGTAGTTGATAACTATTAGTATAGTTGATAACAGGTGGTATAACTGATGACGGGTAGTGTAGCTGCTAACTGGTGGTGCAGTTCATAACTGGTTCTTTAACTGATATTTGGTGGCGTATTTGATAACTCGTAGTGTAGTTCATAACTGGTACTATAGGTGATAACTGTTGGTATAATTGATAACTGATTGTGAATTTTGATAACTGGTGGTGTAGTTGATAACTGGTAGCATAGTTGATAACTGGTGGTATAACTGATATCTGGTGGTGTAGTTGATTACTAGTAGTATAGTTGATGACTAGTAGTATAGTCAATAACACGTACGTGTAGTATAGTTGAAAACTGCTGTTATAACTAATAACTGGTAGTATAGTACATATCTGGTGTTATAACTGATACCTGGTATCGCAGTTGATAACTGGTAGTATAACCATTAACTGGTGGTGTAGTTCATAAATAGTAGTGTAGTTGATAACTTTTAATATAGTTCATAGCTGGTAGTGTACTTGATAACTGTTGATATAACTGATAACTGATGGTGTAGTTAATAACTGGTGGTATACTGATAACTGGTGGTGTAGTTGATTACTAGTAGTATAGTTGATAGCTGGCGGTATATCTGATAACTGGACGTATAACTAATAACTGGTAGTGTAGTTGGTAATTGGTAGTGTTGTTGATAACTTGTAGTGTAATTTATAACAGGAAGTACAGTTGATAACTGATGTTATAGCTAATAACTGGGGGTGTAGTTGGTAACTAGTGGTATACCTGATAACTGGTAGTGCAGTAGATAACTGGTAGTGCAGTAGATAACTGGTAGCATAGTTCATATCTGGTGTTATAACTGATAATTGGTTGCATTGTTGATAACTGGCAGTGTAATGGATAACTGGTAGTCTAGTTGATAACTGGTAATGTAGTTCAATACTGATAGTATAAATATTAACTGGTAGTGTTCATAACTAGTACTTTAGTTGATGTCTGGTAATATGGTTCATAACTGGTAGTGTTGTTGATAACAGGTGGCATAACTGTTAACTGGTATTGTAGTTGATAACTGTTAGTGTCGTTAATAACTGGTCGTGTAGTTGATAACTGGTCGTGTAGTTGATAATTGATTGTGTAGGTGATAACGGGTAGTATAGTTGATAACTGGTGGTGTAATTGATAACTGGTGGTGCACTTGATAACTGGCTGTATTGTCGATAACTGGAAGTGTAGTTGATAATTGATTGTGTAGGTAATAACGGAGTGTATGGTTGATAACTGGTGGTGTAATTTATAACTGGTTGTATTGTCGATAACTGGAAGTGTCGTTGATAATTGATTGTGTAAGTAACAACGGGTAGTATAGTTGATAACTGGTAGTGTAGTTAATAATGGGTAGTGTAGTTGATAACTGGTAGTTTAGTTGATAACTGGTAGTTTATTTGATAACTGGTGGTATAACTGATAACTGGTGGTGTAGTTGATAACTGGCGGTGTAGTTGATAACTGGTAGTATACTTGATAACTGGTGGTGTAGTTGATAACTGGTGGTGTAGTTGATAACTGGTAGTTTATTTGATAACTGGTGGCATAGCTGATAACTGGTGGTGTAGTTGATAACTGGCGGTGTAGTTGATAACTGGTAGTATACTTGATATCTGGTGATGTAATTGATAACAGGTGGTGTAGTTGATAACCACTGATATCACTGATAACTGGTGAAGTAGTTGATAACTGGTAGTATTGCTGATAACTGGGCGTATAGCTGATAACTGGAGGTATAACTGATAACTGGTAGTGTAGTTGATAAGTGGTAGTGCAGTCCATAACTGGTAGAGTAGTTGATAACTGGCGGTATAACTGATAACTAGTAGTGTAGTTGATAACTGGTAGTGCAGTCAATAACAGGTACTGTAGGTGTTATAACTGATAACTGGTATTCTATTTGATAACTGGTAGTGCAGTTCATAACTGATAACTGGTAGTGTATTTGATAACTCGTGGTGTAGTTGATAAATGGTAGTGTATTTGATAACTGTTAGTGCAGGTCATAACTAGTAGTATAACTGGTAACTGGGAGCATAACTGATAACTGGTGGTGTATTTGATAACTCGTGGTGTAGTTGATAACTGGTGCTATAGGTGATAACTGTTGTATAACTGAAAACTGGTTGTGAATTTTGTTAACTGGTGGTGTAGTTGATAACTGGTGGTATAACTGATAACTGGTGGTGTAGCTGTGAAATGGTAGTATAGTTGATAACTGGTTGTGTAGTTAATAATTGGTAGTGTAGATGATAGCTGTATGTGTAGTTGATAACTGGTGGTGTAGTTCATAACTGGTTGTATTGTCGATAACTGGTGGTTTAGTTGATTCATTTTTTATAGTTGATAACTGATAGTTCAGTTGATAAATGGTGGCATAGTTGATAACTGGTAGTGTAGTTGATAACTGGTAGATTAGTTGATAACTGGTAGTACAGTTGAGAAATGGTGTGATAGTTGATAACTGGTGGTTTAGTTGATATCTTGTTGTAATGTTGATAACTGGTAGTATTGGTTATAAATGGTGGTATAGTTGGAAACTGGTAGTGTAGTTGATAACTGGTAGTATAGTTGACAAATGGTGGTATAGTTGATATCTAGTAGTGTAGTTTATAACTGGTAGATTAGTTGATAACTGGTAGTACGGTTGATAACTGGTAGTATAGTTGATAAATGGTGGTATAGTTGGTGACTGGTAGTGCAGTTGATAACTGGTAGATTAGTTGATAACTGGCAGTATAGTTAATAACTGGTGGTATAGTTGATAACAGGTAGTGTAGTTGATAACTGGTAGATTAAAGGATAACTGCAGTATAGTTGATAACTGGTGATATCGTTGATACCAGGTGGTATAGATGATAACTAGTGGTATAGTTGATAACTGGTGGTACAGTTGATAACAATTAGTGTAGTTGATAACTGATAGTGTTCTTGATAACTGGTGGTATAGTTGATGACAGGTTATGTAGTTGATAACTGATAGTGTAGTTGATAACTGATAGTATAATTGATAAATGGCTGTAAAGTTGATAAATGGTAGTATAGTTGATAACTGGTGGTATAGTTGATAACTGGTAGTGTAATTGATAACTGGTAATATAGTTCATAGCTGGTAGTGCACTAGATAACTGGTGATATAACTGATGACGTGTGGTGTAGTTGATAACAGGCAGTATAGTTGATAATTGGTGGTATAACTGATGGTATAACTAATAACTTATTGTGTAGTTTATAACTGTTAGTGTACTTGATAACTGGTGGTGTAGTTGATAACCGGTAATGTTTTTGATAACTGTTAGTGTAGTTCATGACCGGTAGTGTAGTTGATAATTGGTGGTGTAGTTGATAACTGGTAGTGTAGTTGATAACTGTTAGTGTAGTTGATAACTGGTAGTTGATAACTGGTAAAAAGAACATAAGAACATAAGAAAATAAGGAGTCTGCAATAGACCGGTTGGCATGTGCATGGCAGCTCCTGTCGAGAGTTACTACCACTCTCTATCATCCATGAATCTATCTAGCCTCATTTTGATACTTTCCAGAGTTCCCGCACTTACTACAAAGTTGCTAAGCTTGTTCCACTCGTCCACCACCCTATTTGTGAACCAGTTTCTTCCTATCTTCCTCCTAAACCTAAACTTATCCAACTTGAATCCGTTGCTCCGAGTCCTATCCTGCTCGGATATTATAAGAACTTTATCTATATCCCCTTTATTGATTCCTTTCACCCACTTAAATACTCCTATCATATCTCCCCGCACTCTTCGTCTTTCTAGGGAATGCAAGTTAAGTTTCTTTAACCTATCCTGATATGGAAGGTTTCTAAGTCCCGGAATCATTTTTGTCATTCTTCGCTGCACCGACTCTAGTGAATTTATATCCATTCTATAATAGGGGCACCAGAACTGGACCGCATAATCGAGGTGCGGCCTGACTAGCGGAAGATATAGTTACAATAAAATCTCTGCACTCTTGTTACTTACACTGCTAGATATAAAACCCAATACTCTGTTTGCCTTATTTCGAACATTAACGCACTGTTTTCTAGGCCGTAGGTCCGGGCTTACAAGTCCCTAGGTCTCTTTCACAAGTCGACTTCTTTAGGTTGATGTTGTTAAGGCTGTATACATTATAAGTATTTGTTCTTCCAATATTAAGTACGCTGCACTTGCTGGTGTTGAATTTCATTTGCCATTTTTCAGACCACCCCTGCAGTTTATTTAGATCCTCCTGTAATGCATTTAAGAACATAAGAACATAAGAAAGTGGGATACTGCAGGAGGCCGACTGGCCCATACAGGGTAGATCCCTTTCACACCCATCCCAGCACTTCCATGTGCCTATCCAACTTCGTCTTGAAGCTCCCTAGCGTCCCCGATCCTACTATAGCACTCCGTAGCCTATTCCACATATCCACAACTCTATTACCAAACCAGTTCTTGCCTATATCCTTTCTGAATCGGAATTTATCTAATTTAAAGCCATTTGTTCTAGTTAATTCGTTATTACTGAGCTTCAGAACATCTTCCATTTTACCCTTGTTAATCCCACTTACCCACTTGAACACCTCTATCATATCTCTCCTAACTCTACGCCTCTCTAATGAATGAAAGCTTAAGCTTTTCAGTCTTTCTTCATATGGAAGGTTTCTAATATTATGGATCATTTTTGTCATTCTTCTTTGTACTCTCTCCAAAGAATCTATGTCCATTCTATAATAAGGACACCAGAATTGAACCGCATAATCCATGTGTGGCCTCACTAATGCTAGGTAAAGTTTCAAGATAACGTCAGCAGTTCTGTTACTCACACTCCTAGATATGAACCCAAGAATCCTGTTTGCCTTATTGCGAACGCTAATACATTGTTTTCTAGGTTTCAAGTCGTTGCTAACAAATACACCTAGATCTTTTTCACAAACTGAGTTTTCTATTTCCGTGTTACCTAGTTTATACTTAACGTTTGTATTCGTCTTCCCTATCTGTAGTACCTTGCATTTATCAGTATTAAAATTCATTTGCCAGTCTACTGACCACTCATGTAAGGTATCTAGATCTCTTTGAAGGTGTTCAAAGTCACTGTCTGAATTTATCACTCTCCCCATTTTGGTATCATCTGCAAATTTACTAATCCTACTAGTTATGCCTAAATCAAGGTCATTAATGAGTATAACAAACAGCAGAGGGCCTAATACAGATCCCTGGGGAACTCCGCTTTTGACCGCACCCCAGTCTGACTTTAATCCATTTATGCTGACTCTTTGTTTCCTACCAGTTAACCAAGACCTAGTTCATTTTAATAATGATCCACCTATTCCATGTGCTTCTACCTTCCTTATCAATCTCTCATGAGGGACTCTATCGAATGCTTTACTGAAATCTAAATAAAGTATATCATATGACTTATCATTATCTACCGCTTCATATACTTCTGAGAAAAAGCTAAGCAAATTTGTGAGACAAGAACGTCCCTGGGTGAACCCGTGCTGAGAAGAATGAATTAAGTTGAATGTTTCAAGGTGGCTTTTGATTTTTGTAGCAATAATTGACTCTAGCAACTTGCCTATGATTGACGTGAGACTAATAGGACGGTAATTTGATGCAATTGATTTACCTCCTTTTTTGAAAATCGGAACTACATTTGCAAGTTTCCAAGCTTCTGGCACTAGGCCCGATTCTAATGACTTATTAAATAAAACTGCTAATGGATTACTCAACTCATCTCTACATTCTTTTAATATTCTAGCATATACCTCGTCTGGACCAGGCGATTTATGAGGCTTCAGTTTGTTAATTACTTTAAGCACATCGTTACTAGTAATATTGATATTCATCAACATATTTTCTATACTGTCGTTATATTCCTTATGAACTTCTGGAAACTGTGCTAGGTTTTCATTTGTGAATACGGAGCGAAAATGACTATTTAACGTACTACACATTTCTAACTCATCATCAGTCATTTCTCCTGTCGTAGTTTTAAGGGGACCTATTGTATCTCTAACCTTTGATTTATACAGTTGATAAAAAGCTTTGGGGTTATTTTTCGATTCGTTTGCTACCTTGATTTCATAATTTCTCTTTGCTTTCCTAATTTCTGTTTTTACCTGTCTTGTTAGGTTCTGATAGTAACCAAGTAAGTGATTTTCGCCTTTCTTAACTTTTCTATATACTCCTTTTTTTTCCCTAGAAGATCTAAGAGTCTATTATTCATTCATTTTGGTTGGTTCCGTATCGATCTGAATTTTCTTTTAGAGATGTGTTTATTTTGAGCATTATGGATTGTTGTAATAAATTGTTCATAAGTAGCTGCTAAATTAAATTCGGGGTTCTCCCGTCCTAAGTTGACAGTTTCCGGAGGTGTGGGGGGGATTAATCTTTTGACCATAGGGTCATCCCTTAGTTCTCTCCTTAAGCTACCGTAAGCCTTCCTAAAATCCGGGATCAAGGCCGAATCTTCCTTCTTCCTGCCATTCCATATTATGTTAAAATATATGGCTTTATGATCACTGTTTCCTAGTTCGTCTCCAATCCCAACATCTTTTACTAGATTTCCATTATTACTGAGAACTAAATCGAGGATATTATTTCCTCTAGTGGGCGAGTTTATGAATTTATATAAAAAACTATCTTGTACTACTTCTAGAAAATCTTCAGATTCATTATCGCTAAGTTGATTTTTCCAATCTAAGCCTGAAAAGTTGAAATCGCCTAGAATACATACATTGTTTCTATCAGATGCCTTCTTTATTTCCTCCCATAGCAATTTACCATCGTTCCTACTCAAATTAGGTGGTCTATATATAACACCAATGACTACGGACTCATTGCCCTCACCAATCTCTACCCAAATACTTTCATTGTCGCTATTTGTTTTAATGTTTGATTTATTGCAGCTTTTTAATGACACCCTGATATACACTGCTACACCACCTCCTCTCCTTCCTACTCTGTCAAATTTAAATAGGTTATATCCTGGAATATGAAATTCTGCTAAAAAATGTTTGCTGTTTGAATTTATCCATGTTTCCGTTATTGCAATTATATCTATGTTCTCTTTACTAACAATGGCCCTGAGCTGGTCCATTTTGTTACACAGGCTTCTACTATTAGTATAATAAACACTCAATATATTTCTTCCGTTTCTATCTGTTTTACATTTATTACTTTGATGTTTGTTATTATGACTAACTATATTTTCAGCATTATCTACTTCTGTTTCACTGCTGTTATTTTCACATGGTATTTTCCTCTCTTTACCATTGATGAGATTTGGACATACTAAAACCCCACCTTTACTACCCTGTCAACGATCTTCGCTAGCACGGCCACCCCCTTCCTACTTAAATGCACCCCATCCCTTGCAGACATACTATCATCACCATAGTACAGGCTCCAACTATCAATGAATGGCGTCGACAGCTCTTTACACTGTTCTTCCAACCAGCAATTGAAACCAATTGCACGGGACATCCATTCACGACTGGCACCACGCCTAGGTAGGATAGAGCAAGCAATAGGAGTTCCACCCTTCACCCTAATCTTATCTAGAGCTTCCCTATACAGCTTACGCAGTTCGACACTGGTAAGCTTACCTACGTCATTGCCTCCTGCACTGAGTAAGACTATGGGGTTGTCTCCACAGTCATCAATGACGTTCTCCACTCTCTCCAGTACTCTACCTATCCCTGCCCCGGGGAGACACTCGAGCTTCCTAACTTTAGTGCAAAGATTGTTACCTAAATACTTCACCATCGAGTCTCCCATGACAGAAACACATTTGACCTTACCTGAGTGTGGTGATTTCTTACCTGCGCTACTCCCTCTCTCCACACTAACAGAGGGAGTAGCACTCGTGGTGTTACTAGCACCTTCCTCACACTCGTCACTTAAGGTGCTGAACCTGTTGTTTAGGTCTACAGCTGAGTGCCTTTTTAGAGTGCATTTTGTAGCACTAGCAGCAACTACCTTCCATGAATCCACTTCAACTTCACCGTCCTTCACTACACTGGCAAAGGTTTTCTTCTCCTCTAAAACTAGCTTCAAGGCTAAGTTTTCGCCCTTGAGACTCTGGACCTCCTTCTCAACCTTCTCCAGTCGGTCTTGCAAGGCAAGACAAAGCTGGAGAACGTGAGAGGTGGTCGAGTACTCGTCAGCAGCTGCCATGTCACTATGTCACTCACTAACACTGACAGGAACACAGGTCTGCACCCTTTCGTCGCCAGGGATGTAATTA
Organism: Homarus gammarus; assembly: GCA_958450375.1. Taxonomy (NCBI): domain Eukaryota; kingdom Metazoa; phylum Arthropoda; class Malacostraca; order Decapoda; family Nephropidae; genus Homarus; species Homarus gammarus. The sequence goes on from CAUDMG010003764.1 coordinate 2,169,960, forward strand.
CCTCCTGCCCTGAATTAATTTGCCGCCCTATTTTGGTGTCATCCGCAAACTTGATTATGTCACTGCTGATCCCAGTATCTAAATCGTTTATGTAGATTATGAACAAGAGTGGGCCTAGTACTGACCCCTGGGGAACCCCACTGGTTACACGGCCCCAATCAGATTTAACACCATCTACGCTGACCCTCTGCGTTCTATCGGTGAGCCATGATTTTATCCAATTTAAAACTTTCCCCTCGATACCATGAGCCTTAATTTTTCTCAGAAGCCTCTGATGCGGTACTCTGTCAAATGCTTTGCTAAAGTCTAAGTAAGTAACATCGTAATTTTCGTCATTATCTACTACCTCGAAGACTTTCCTAAAAAACGTTAGCAGATTTGTTAGATAAGATTTTCCCTTTGTAAACCCATGTTGAGAGTCGTAGATTAATTTGCTTTTCTCTAGATGCGATCGGATGCTATCTGCTATAATTGATTCAAGAAATTTCCCCACTACTGACGTCAAACTGATCGGCCGGTAATTTGACGCTGATGCTCTGTCTCCCTTTTTGAATATGGGTACTACATTTGCCTGTTTCCACAAGTCTGGCACAACTCCAGTGTCTAATGATTTTGTAAATAAGTTTACGAGGGGTCCGCTAATCTGTTCCCTACCCTCTTTCAAGACTCGAGGGAAAATTTCATCTGGCCCTGGGGACTTTGTTTTCTTTAGTTTATTTATCTTCTTAAGAACATCCTCTTTTCTGATAGTGATATTCTTTAATTTCTCTTCTTCCTTTCCCTTAAATATCAGTTCCACCTCTGGAATTTCATGGCAAATTTCTTCTGTGAAAACTGGTTAGAAGTAGCTGTTCAATGCTTTGCGTATTTCCTCACTGCCATTTATCAATCCTCCCCTCCCTGACTTTAAAGGCCCAACTTTGTCCTTGACCTTTGTCCTATATACCTGGAAAAATGTAATGTAGTTGTTAACTGGTAGTATATGTGAGAACTGGTGGTGTAGTTGATAACTGTTAGTGTAGTTCATAACTGGTAGTGTAGTTAACAACTCGTGTAGTTGATAACTGTTAGTGTAGTTCATAACTGGTAGTATAGTTAACAACTGGTGTAGTTGATAACCGGTAGTGTAGTTGATAAGTGGTAGTGTAGTTGTTAACTGGTAGTATATTTGGTAACTGGTGGTATAGTTGATAACTGTTAGTGTAGTTCATAACTGGTAGTGTAGTTACTAACTGGTGGTGTAGTTGATAACTGGTAGTGTAGATGATAGCTGTTAGTGTAGTTCATAACTGCTAGTGTAGTTCATAATTGGTAGTGTAGTTCATAACTGGTAGTGTAGGTGATAACTGGTGGTGTAGTTGAAAACTGGTAGTTTAGTTGATAACTGTTAGTGTAGTTCATAACTGTTAGTGTAGTTCATAAATGGTAGTGTAGCTCATAATTGGTAGTGTTGGACACTTGCCAAAATTTTCAAGAATATAAGGTAATTTACCAAGGTTGCAACAGAGGTTTAGGAGCGTAGTAAAAGCGGTAAGACAGGCAATCAATCATCGAAAAAGATTCATTTGACTTTCAAAATCAGCAAGTGACGTTAATGCGGCAGATCCAGAAGCCAGCCAATCAGGAGCATCCACATAATGATGCCCAGGAAGATGAACCAGATATCCATACTTGTGTTCTTCGGTAGTTGACGAAGCTACCGGGCGAAACATTATGAAATAAACCCAAGCTCAGACCTGAGTTTTCCTTACAACCACAAAACCACCAGTTTGACAGTATGGATTACAGACACGCACACACACACACATGCTATATACAGGGTGATTCAGCAAAGAGTACATTAAATTGGAGGATGAAATCCTTGGATAATTTTAAACCACAATGTCTTTATGGTAAAATGTCAGATTCCTCATAGTTTCCATGCTACAATACATTTAAGATGTTGTATTAATGAGAGTGAATTTGATGTGAAACTTCCCTAGATTTTGTAATCATTTATTCACAGATGTCTCATGTACTGCAGTACAGCGTGATACAGATGGTTGACACAGGTGCAATGAGACAGGGACCGTATACGACCGAAAGAGATAAAGGCAGTTACAGAGGGAGGGAGTTTCCCTTTTCCCTGTGTAGCTCCACAATGAAAACGTGGGATAAATCTTGATAAAATCACACGGGGAAAAGGGAAACAACGGAGCACCTTAGCTTTCGTCTTTATTCAAGACATCTTCAGAGGCAACTGGATTACATGGACAGAGAGAGGCTTAAATATACAGGGTGACCTTATTTAACATGAGGTGACTTTATTTAACATGAGGTCAGGTCATAATGATGTCATCCACTAATCCCCACACCAACACACACATAGAGGAGCTTAATAGAAAGGGGGCGACGTGACTAGTCAGATCAGGTCAGGTTAGGTCAAAAATAAGAGACCCACTAAATAACTATCCTACATCTAGCTCCAAGGTTTTCAAAGCTCTATTACGTAAGTATACTACGTAAAGCACAAGAACAAAATATACCATACAGAAATTAAAGGGAGGGGAGGAGCAGCTCAGAAATCGGTATAATGAACTATCTAGGAATGTTAAGAAAAATGTAAGGAAAGCAAAGAGAGACTATGAAATCAGAATAACAAGAGAATCCAAGGCGAATCCCAAGGGATTTTTCCACGTAAATAGAACAAAGGTCAAGGACCAAGTTGGGCCTTTAAAGTCAGGGAGGTGGGAAGTGATCAATTGCAGTGAAAAAATAAGCAAAGCATTGAACAGCTACTTTTTATTAGTTTTCACAGAAGAAATTCGTGAGGAAATTCCAGAGGTGGAACTAATATTTAGGGGAAAGGAAGAAGAGACCGTTAGAGACCAAGGAAAATGGCCGCTTTGGATCGTTGTGTCGTGGGGGAAGAGGAGGGGAGTGTGGGGAAAGACGACCTCTTTGCCACTCTGTTAAGGCAGCTGGGGCAGTTGAGGAGTGAGGATGACACTCTAAAGGGGGAAAATGAAGCCCTCAGGACGGAACTCCTTCAGGTAGGTGTCCTGCCTAGCAGGACACCTGCGAAGGAGGAGCAGGCGTGGAGAGTGGTTGTCTCCAAGGGGACTAGGGTCAGGCTCAGGAAAGCTGACCAGGGTGTGGAGTGCAGTAACCCTTACCAGGTGCTACAGGAAGCTGGCGAGGAAAAGAAGATGCAGGACGGTATGGATCAAGGAGAGGAAAGGGCAGTTGTACAAACCCTGCCCACAGGTAAGGTCGTGGTAGTTGGTGACAGCCAGGTGAGGTTTATGGATAGGGCTTTTTGTGCGAGAGATAGGAAACGTAGGACTAGGGTGTGTTTTCCTGGGGCTGGGATAGGGCATGTAGCCGAGTGGTTAGACAGGGTTTTGTCAGGGGAGGGTCCCAATCCAGTAGTGTGTCTTAGTGTGGGAGGAAACGACATAGGTAAGGTTAGGAGTGAGGAACTTTTCAAGAGGTATAGGGAGACGCTGGGGAAGATTAGAGATAGGGGAGGGATCCCGATAGTATGTGGTGTCTTGCCTAGAAGAGGGGTTGGTCGTGAATGGCTGTCCAGGGCAATTGCTATAAATTGCCGACTGGAAAAACATTGTGCAAACAATGGTTGGGCATTCATAGATAACTGGCAACGATTCTATGGCAACGACTACCTGTACTGTCGCGACGGAGTACACTTGTCTCGTGGGGGGGGGGGGGGGGGTAAAGGCGTTGTCTGCATCCCTGGAGCGTGAAATTGTCACTCCGAAGGGGAGGGTTTCGCCAGTAGAGAGGGGTCGGGGAAAATGGGAGTCAAAAAACAAGCAGGTCCTGAGAAGTAAAATTAGTTGCTCAGGACAAGGAGTAAAACAGGACCAGGGAAGAGTAGGTTTAAATGTATACTATACAAACAGTAGGGGCAGTTCAGGGGATGTCGAAGTCTTTGAGCTGCTAGGGGAACATGTGGACACAGGGGTGGAGGAGACTGCAGTGGGAGCGGGTAAACAAAGTGAAAGACTACAGGGAAATAGTGTTAGGAATGATGACAAAACTAAATTAGACAGGGAGTTTAAAACTAAACGCGGTAAGGGGAGGACTCAGAACACGACTAACTTAAATGTATACTACACGAACAGTAGAAGTATGAGAAACAAAATGGATGATATTAGGGCCTTGGTATGTACCGAAAAAATCGATATAATTGCATTCACTGAAACATGGATCAACCTAGACACACGTGAGTTACCAGTCGAATACCAAATTGCGTGTTACAAACTGTTCCATACCGATAGGCAGACTAGGAAAGGAGGCGGAGTAGCAATCTATGTTAGGGATAATCTGAAGTGTGAAATAAATAAGGAAATAAAAACTGAGCGGAATACAGAAACAATTTGGATAGAATTAAGTGACGGGCGGGAAAAATTAATCACAGGAGTAATATATAGACCCCCCAATCTTGATAGCGTCAATGAGCGACTTATCTGGGATGAAATGCGCAGGGCTTCCATACACAACAAAGTCTGTATAGTAGGCGACTTTAACCTTGGCCAAATAGATTGGACTGACCTTACGGGTAACTCAGAATCACAGGATTTTCTCGAGACGATCCAGGACTGTTTACTAAGTCAACATATAACCGAACCCACACGGGGTAATAATATACTGGACTTAGTTCTGTCGAACAGAGAAAACCTAATTAGCAATGTCGAGGTAGGGAACGAACTTGCAAACAGCGATCACAAAGAAATTCGATTCCAGTTAGATTTTCAGGGCAGACGTAAGGAAAATTCCACTAAAGTACCAGATTTCAGAAGGGCAAACTTTGACAGTTTAAAGAGGCAGCTGAGAGATGGGGTGTCACGCTTGGCTGTGAGCCTGACTGATGACACCGACCTGATAACGAGATCTGAGATTGCCGAGTTCCACGACAATTTAAATAGTGAGTTACTTAATGCACAAAGGCAGAACATACCATACAAAAATATCAGAACAGACAACAATGACCCTAAATGGATAAATAATTATTTAAAGAACATCATTGGCCAAAGGAAGGCTATAGGTAGAAGGATAAATCGTGGCGAAATTCACCTCCGTGACTATTATAGGGTATTGGCGAGTAGGGCTAAAACCGAGATAAGGAAAGCAAAGAGGATTAATGAGGTAAGGATAGCAAGGGAGGCGAAGACAAACCCCAAAGGATTCTACCAAATGTATCAAACTAAAACACGAGAAGAGATTGGACCAATACGGTCAGACTCCGGCGAGCTCACTGATAACGACGGAGAAATGAGCAATAATTTGAATAAATATTTTTCAACAGTTTTCACCACCGAAAATTTAAACATGATACCCGAGGCACCGACTCTATTCAGAGATAGTGAAGAAAACAAATTAGGAGAGATAGTAGTGACTAGTAACGATGTTAGTAAGCAAATAGACAAACTAAAGCCTAATAAGTCACCTGGTCCCGATGAGATATTTGCCAGAGTATTAAAGGAATGTAAGGAAGAGCTTAGTATGCCCTTAGCAAAGTTGTTTAACATGTCATTAAAAACAGGTGTAGTACCAGAATCCTGGAGGATAGCGAATGTAATACCGATTCTCAAGAAGGGGGATAGATCCCTATCCTCTAACTACCGCCCAATCAGTCTAACATCAATAGTAGGCAAATTACTGGAAGCAATCATCTCAAACTCTATTCGAAATCACCTGGAGAAGCACCGATTGATCAATGATTCCCAGCATGGCTTCACAAGCGGACGTTCTTGCCTAACTAATCTATTAACATTCTTTTCATCAATTTCCGAATCGGTGGACGAGGGGCACAATTATGATGTGGTATATCTCGACTTTAGCAAAGCCTTCGACAGAGTCCCCCACGAAAGACTAATTAGAAAGGTAGAAGCTCATGGCATCAAAGGTGACATCCTTAAATGGATTAGGGCGTGGTTACAGGACAGGAAACAGCCAGTGAGCATTAACGGCACAAAGTCCCATTGGAGCAACGTCACAAGTGGAGTTCCCCAAGGTTCAGTACTTGGACCATTATTATTTACTATATACATGAACGACATAGATATCGGCATTGACAGCAACATAAGTAAATTTGCTGATGACACTAAAATAGGACGTGTTATCAAATCTGACGAGGACTCGGCAAAACTACAGGAAGATCTAAACAAATTTTTCGAATGGTCTGAAAAATGGCAGATGAAATTCAACGTCGACAAATGTAAAGTACTCAGTATAGGAGATGTAAACAAGGAATCCAGATACCAGATGAACAACGATGCCATAGAGAAATCCAACTGCGAGAGAGATTTAGGAGTAATGATAAGTAGGAACCTTAAGCCAAGTAAACAATGTGTTTTTGCTCGTAACAAGGCTAATAAAGTACTTGGGTTCATACAAAGGAGTGTTAGTTACAAGGCTAGCGAGGTCATCCCAAAACTGTATCTTGCTCTTGTGAGACCACACCTGGATTACGCAGTTCAGTTCTGGTCACCGTATTACAGAATGGATATAGAATCCTTGGAAAAAATTCAGAGGAGAATGACAAGACTAATCCCGGGCATTAGGAACCTTGAGTATAGAGACAGGTTAAAGCATCTTAATATGCACTCCCTTGAGAGACGTAGAGCGAGGGGCGACCTGATAGAGGTGTATAAGTGGAAGGCAGAGCTAAACAAAGGGGACATTACAAAGGTACTCAAACTATCCGACCAGGAGCGAACTCGTAACAATGGTTTTAAATTAGACAAATTTAGATTTAGGCGTGAAATAGGTAAACACTGGTTTGGAAACAGAGTTGTGGATGACTGGAACAAGTTACCAAATATCATCATTAACTCGAATACGCTGAATAGCTTCAAACATAGGTTGGATGCTCATATGAGCAATAGGGGTTGGGTGTAAACGGGACTGCCCAGTATGGGCCAATAGGCCCGCTGCAGTTTCCTCCATTCTTATGTTCTTATGTTCTTATGTTCTTAAGAGGATAAATAAATTAAAGAAGAAAAAATCCCCAGGGCCGGGTGAAATTTTCCCTCGAGTCTTGAAAGAGTGTAGGGAACAGATTAGCAGACCCCTCGTAAATTTATTTACAAAATCATTAGACACGGGAGTTGTGCCAGACTTGTGGAAACAGGCAAATGTAGTCCCCATATTCAAAAAGGGAGACAGAGCATCAGCATCAAATTACCGGCTGATCAGTTTGACTTCAGTAGTGGGGAAATTTATTGAATCAATTATAGCAAATAGCAAATTAATTTACGACTCTCAACATGGGTTTACAAAGGGAAAATCTTGTCTAACAAATCTGCTGACGTTTTTTAGGAAAGTCTTCGAGGTCGTAGATAATGACGAAAATTACGATGTTATTTACTTCGACTTTAGCAAAGCATTTGACAGAATACCGCATCAGAGGATTCTGAGAAAAGTTAAGGCTCATGGTATCGAGGGGAAAGTTTTAAATTGGATAAAATCATGGCTCACCGATAGAACGCAGAGGCTCAGCGTAGATGGCGTTAAATCTGAGTGGGGCTGTGTAACCAGTGGGGTTCCCCAGGGGTCAGTAGTAGGCCCACTCTTGTTCATAATTTATATAAACGATCTATATACTGGGATCATCAGTGACATAAGCAAGATTGCGGATGACACCAAAATAGGGCGGCAGATTAATTCAGGGCAGGATGCAAATGCACTACAGGAGGATTTAAATAAACTGCAGGGGTGGTCAGAAAAATGGCAAATGAAATTCAACACCAGCAAGTGCAGCGTACTTAATATTAGAAGAACAAATACTGTCAATGTATGCAGCCTTAACAACATCAACCTAGAGAAGTCGACTTGTGAAAGACACTTAGGGGTACTTGTAAGCCCGGACCTATGGCCTAGAAAACAGTGTGTTAATGTTCGAAATAACGCAAACAGAGTATTAGGTTTTATATCTAGAAGTGTTAGTAATAAGAGTGCAGAGGTTGTATTGCAACTATATCTTGCGCTAGTCAGGCCGCACCTCGATTATGCGGTTCAGTTCTGGTGCCCTTATTATAGAATGGATATCAATTCACTGGAGTCTGTGCAGCGAAGAATGACGAAAATGATTCAGGGACTTAGAAACCTACCATATCAAGGTGCCGGGAGATATGATAGAAGTATTTAAGTGGGTGAAAGGAATCAGCAAAGGGGATATAGATAAAGTTCTTATAATATCCGAGCAGGATAGGACTCGTAGCACCGGATTTAAGTTGGATAAGTTTAGGTTTAGGAGGGAGATAGGAAGGAACTGGTACACAAATAGGGTGATGGATGAGTGGAACAAGCTTAGCAACTTTGTAGTAAGTGCTGGAACGCTGGAAAGTTTTAAAAGGAGGCTAGATAGATTCATGGATGATAGAGAGTGGCAGTAACTCTCGACAGGAGCTGCCATGCACAGGCCAACCGGCCTATTGCAGACTCCTTATTTTCTTATGTTCTCATGTTCTTATGATCTTGTTCTAATTCACAATCTTGTTATACTTCACAATCTTATTCTACTTCACAATCTTGTTCTGCTTCACAATCTTGTTCTGTTTCACAATCTTGTTCTATTTCACAATCTTGTTCTACTTAATAATCTTATTCTACTTCACAATCTTGTACTACTTCACAATATTGTTCTACTTCATAATCTTAATCTAATTCTCAATCTCGTTCTACTTCACAAGCTTGTTCTACGTCACAATCTTGTTCTACTTCACAATATTATTCTACTTCACAGTTTTTTTCTAAATCAACAATTCTACTTAACAATTATATTCTACTTCACAATATTTGTTCCACTACACAATTTTGTTTTACTTCACAATCTTGTTTTACTTCCCAATCTTGTTCTGTTTCACACTCTTGTTCTAATTCATAATCATGTTCTAATTCACAATCTTGTACTACTTCACAATATTGTTCAACTTCATAATCTGAATCTAATTCACAATCTCGTTCTACTTCACAATCTTGTTCTATTTCACAATCTTGTTCTACTTCACAATCTTTTACTACATCATAATCTAATTCTACTTAGCAATTATATTCTAATTCACAATATTTGTTCCACTACACAATTTTGTTTTACTTCACAATCTTGTTTTACTTCCCAATCTTATTCTGTTTCACAATCTTGTTCTAATTCACAATCTTGTTCTAATTCACAATCTTGTACTACTTCACAATCTTGTTCTACTTCATAATCTTAATCTAATTCACAATCTCGTTCTACATGACAATCTTGTTCTACTTAACAATCTTGTTCTACTTCACAATCTTATTCTACTTCACAGTTTTGTTCTAAGTCAACAATCTTATTCAACTTCATAATCTTGTTCGACTTCACAATCTTATTCTACTTCACATTTTTGTTCTAATTAACAATCTTGTTCTACTTCACAATCTTATTCAAATTCACAATATTGTTTAACTTCACAATCTTGTTCTACTTCACAGTCTTGTTCCTCAAAATCTTCTTCACAATCTTATTCTACTTCACAATCTTGTTCTACTTCACCATCTTGCTCTACTTAACAATCTTGTTCTACTTCACAATCTAATTCTGTTTTACAATCTTTTTCTACTTCACCATCTTGTTCTACTTAACAATCTTGTTCTACTTCACAATCTTGTTCTATTTCACAATCTTTCTGTTTTACAATCTTGTTCTTTCACAATCTTTCTGTTTTACAATCTTGTTCTTTCACAATCTTTCTGTTTTACAATCTTGTTCTTTCACGTTCTTGTTTTCCGTAGCAATCTAGTTCGTTACAATCTTATTCGGCGTCACAATGTTGTTTTAGTTGAAATTTTTACTCTGCTTCACAATCTTATTCTAATTCACAATCCTGTTCTGCTTCACAATCCTGTTCTCTTTCAATGTCTTGTTCTTCACAGTCTCATTCTACTTCTCAATAGTGTTCTAATTCACAACCATATTCTACGCCACAAACTTGTTCTCTTTTACTAGGTGATTTAAGATTATGTTATTTCTAATTTATATGTACTATAAATGGTTGGATAATCATGTGACAAGTAGTTGAAAAGAAACGAGACAATAGGATTTCCATGAGAGAGGACGAATGTTAAATGATAAGAATAGTTGTTTAGCCAAATAAACACACTCGCAATGTTCGGGGAAAGTACTCGAGATCTTATGGTTAAATCTATCGTCTCTACTCTCAAGTTACACACGTAAACTACCTACCACTGGTATGACTTTTAATTACTTGTATTACAGGACTCCTTTCAATTAGTGACACAGGACTCCTATCATGCCAATAATAATGCAGGACTACTACCAACAAGTAATGCATGACTTCTATGTATTATGCCTGTAATGCAGGACTCCTTTCAACCAGTGACACAGGACTCCTACGTATCATGCCTGTAATGCAGGACTCTTACCTACCAGTGATACATGGCTCCCATGCATCATGCCAATAATGCAGGACTCCTACCAACCAGTGACACATGACTCCTATCAAGCTCCCACTCAGTATATGGAACATCACACTCATCGTGCTGTTTGCCCAGCATAAAGCTAATAAGATTACTTCTCTCTACAGACTTCGCATCAAGGAGTCCCCGAGTCCTAGCTGGTAACATGTCATAGCTCGACACATGAGCCCACTTAGTTATTAGCTCATTCGACTTTTGCAGAGGGTTTGGATGGGAGACGTGTCTTCTGTTTTTACCTCTGATTATGTTTATGTCTTTCCAGGCTTTGCTGAGGGATGTGTGTTGGTTCAGGCTGTTGACATATGTCTCCCATGCATTTTGTCTGAGTTCGTTTACACGTTCCCTGACAGCAGCAAGGGAAGCTTGATACAATTGTAACATTTGAGGTGTTCTAAATTGTCTGTAACTCTTACCCACCCTCCTGACCCTAGCCCTGAGTTTTTTCAGCTCAGGGTCATTATAGCACTGCTGTTGCCTGTTCCCATTATGCTGACCACGTTTTCTCCTTTTTTTGGTGGAGGCATTGTTGGTGAAGTATACATAAGTCCTATCTATCAGATCGTCATGGAAACTTTGGTAGTTGTCAGGCTTGTAGTCCTTGTACCAGTCATGGATGAAGTCTATGAACTGGCTTTCATGTTCTTGCTTGACTGTGATTCTACGTCTGTTGAGTTTACCACCAGTGGGGTTGTCATTGGCTACATGTATACTAGCTTGGATTGGGCTGTGGTCAGACATAAGATCAGTGACAACATCAGAGCTATGAGTTGTGTATGATAGATTAAAGCCAATACATTTGTCTAGACCCCCGCCATAGATGTGTGTTGGTTCATTATTACCTATAATTTGAACATCTTCATATGCGCTGAGAAGTGAGATAAGTTAGTGGTGGAGTCACCTAATTTCTTGTGTCTAGTATTCAGGTCACCCATCAGGACAGTGGGCTCAGTGTGTAAAAAGTCTGGGAGATCTGTGCACTGAAACTGATCTGAGGGAGCATAGGCGTTTAGCACGTTGAGTGTGGAGTTGCCCAGGTGGATAGTGATCCCATGGTACTGAAGGTTGGTAGTCTTTTTGGATACAAGAGGTACATGCGGGAGTGACTTCTTAACATACATCAAACATGTGTGAGTAGAACTAGGATCATAATACACATAATTGGGCAGACTTGGTGGGGGCTTACCATTAGGTGTGAGACACTCCTGCAGACACACAATATCGATGTCCTCAGTCACAACTTTGTGGTGTAGGTCAGGGTATCGTTTTCTAAGGGATGAGATGTTCCAACTCATCACCTTCACCGCTCTGTATCTTTGCCTGGTATTAACACTGGCCATTATGAAATGTATTTGGAACTTTGTCTGGTATTAACACTGGCCATTATGAAATGTATTTGGAAAGAAGCAAAAGGTACTGTATGATACTGTTCTTTTCTGCGCTGCCTGTCCCTTCGGCAGGCAGTAGGCCAGTTAACCTTTTTGAAACATTTCTGCAGCATGTACGGCTCAACAATTGTTGTATATGCAACTTGGTACCCCTCAAGGTGGAGTACTTAGCCCCACTTTGTCCAATGTTCTTATGAATGCATTATTAAATTTAATACCAGACAGCTCCAGCAATATCTCAATCAGCTATGCTGATGATATTCTTATACATACTAAAACTCATAGTGAAATGCAAACCACCCTGAACCATGTATACGCAGCCTGTGAACACCTCGGTCTTATTATCTCCACTGACAAAACTAAGGTGTTCAACAAACAAGCTGGTAACCGCAAACGCGGCCCCGCCAAGTTCAAGATAGGTAACAACACTATTGACTATGTTTCTTCTTTTAAATATCTTGGTGTTTCCGTCCCTTGTACCCTACCTGCCATACAACAGCTAACCCGCCAATGTACTGACAGACTGAGACCTCTTAGAAGTGTAGCGGGGTACAGCCCGCACTATGGTGCTAATATTAGAATTGTTAAAACAATGTACCTAGGCTATATAAGATCTCTGATAGATTACCACGCACCAGCCCTGGTCATTCGTGACGGGAAAGGCGTTGACAAGCTCGAGAAAATGCAAAATAAAGCCCTCAGAATTATCCGAGGATGTCCCATGAGCACTAAAGTACTTAATATGAGGAAAGAAATAGGTATACCCAATGTTAAAGATAGAATAATTGAAGTCAACCTCATGATAGCCATGAGGCTTCTGCGTGGTGATCCTGATAACATTGTTTCCTTAAAATTGCTAGAATGTATGAACCATGGGACTACTCAGTCTAAATGGATCCAAACTACAGCTACACATATGAAGATGTTTGGACTAGACCACCTGTACAAAGTTATGACACAACAGCGCTTCCTGCCACTCTGGCGGACAGTTCCCTTCGATATCACAAACCGACGTATCCGCCTAAAAAATTAATTATACAAAGCATTTGTCTCCAACACACTGCCAAATTGAGAGCTCTTGAACACATACACACTCTACAGACTGATGATAATATCACACAGACCATCTACACTGATGGATCTCTTAACACCGCCTGTGGGAGGGCTGGAAGTGCTATTGTTGTGACTTAACCTGACGGTTTTATAATTGAGAAAGGAGTTAGAATTAACAACTGGGCATCCACTCTGCAAACTGAATTAGTTGCCATACTCACAGCTATTAAATTCATTGAAACCACTGTTACTGACAGTCTCATCATCACTGACTCTCTATCCTCATTACTTGCCCTTGGTACCCTCGACTCAGGTTGTCACGCTCTTGTCTCTGAAGCCAGACACAAATATGCGTGCCTTGTTGACCGGGGTGTCAGGGTCAAACTGTTGTGGATCCCCTCTCACATAGGCCTCATAAAACATGACAGAGTTGATGCCCTCGCCAAACTCGCGTCTAACAAAGACACCGTTGAATACAATTTGGGTCTGTCAAAAAGAACCCTTAAAACTGTAATTAGGAGAGAACTTATTGATGAGTTTGACGCAAGTAGACAATTGCAAACAGGCACTAGTCGATCCATAGGTTACCATGATGAGATGTATCAAGTGAAACATGTATATGGAGCAAGTAACAAGATCACTAGATTACAAGATGTTGTAACCGCTAGATTAAGGTTAGGATATAAGTACCTTTGGCAGTATGTTCCTCAAGCAGATGTAAACAAAACTAAATGTAAAGTGTGGGGTGCACAATAAAGTAGCCGCTGCAAGCAGCAAAATCAAAAATCAATCCTATCATACCAATAATGCACAACTCAGGCCAACCAGTGATGCATGATCTTTAAGGCATGGTTCCTATCCTAGCAGTGATGTAGGACTTATCCCTACCAGTGATATAGGACTTCTTCCTATCACTAATGCATGGATCCTATCCTACCAGTGATGCAGTACTTTTACGTACCAGTAACTCATGATTCCTACTTCCAGTGGTGTAGACTCCTACTGTGCTGGAATTTTGCCTTATAACGTTCATGACTTTTACCTATCAGAGACTGAAGGCTTAAACGAGCTAGTGCCCGATCAAGTAATCTCGCCTGTTGACTTACGCAAGTTAATTAAAAGAGAATAGTATATATTCAGGAGAAAAGACGAGTTGGTGTCATTTACAGGTTTGTGTGACTTTGGAAATGTTCTACCTTGGTCAATTCCCTCTCAGGTGATGAGGGTACTTGTGTACACTTTGGTGGAGTGTCCCGGAAGCTGCCATACTGTCAGGTACCTACCTGTGGAGAGGAAAAATCAATTAGCAATGATGAACTCGAAAAGTATTTCTAAATGGTATTTACAATCTGAGAAAAATATAACAGCAAATGTAACAAAAATGATAATGGGTATAAAAGATTAGGTCTGAACTATCTGTTAAACAGGTCATAGTGATGTTACTTTTCATTAAAAATAATCCAGTCAGTTATTTGTAACCCAAAAGGTGATGCAAACGGATCGACTTAACACTGCCCTTTTCGGCAAGGGAGTTAGGTGTCAACTGAGGTGTAACGTAACCCAGACCAGGTAAATATGAGCGTTATTATCGGTTGATGGTCCCATTGATGACAGAGGTCGTGTCGCTAACAGGCTTTCCAGGAAACTCTACCTGTGCTCGCGTTAAAAAGACTCAACTTTTGCTTGTGGCTTATACGTAATAATGCATCCTTAATTGATGATACACACCTCTACAGTATATAACTCTACTGACAAATAAGTCATCACTTTGTATGATTTTGTTAATCATTAGCCCCGATGATATTTAAGTGAATTCTAAATTTCATAACCACACCTATCCAGTTGTTTTGTTCATAAGTAAAGCTATAATGATGATGAGCCCCTTTTTGTGATAAACGAGCATCGATGACTGGAAAACTTATCCATCATCAAGTACAATTATTGCATTTCAGTACCTTTTCTGCACAACTATTTCTAGGATTCCGTATTGTGATCCCAATTGTTTCATCATTGTTGGGTCAATTTATGCCATCTAGAGGTAGCACTACGTCGTTTTAGTGTCAAGATAAGGTATAATTGGAATAAAATATAAGTTCAACTTTTTTATTTTAGAGGTAGACAATGGCGGTTTAAACGGAGTTGACTCTTAATTTTTTATAACAAATGTGAGTAAGATCAAGAGCAGCCCCCAATGACTTATTTGCAATAAAGTACATGTATGGAGTCCACGCATTCATTTGGGAATGTGTGCGGTACTCTACATCTTCCTATTTAAAGTGAATTTGGATTTCAGACCGATTATTTCTTTTGATCAACTTTTCCAGGGTTATTTGTAATTATAATATAATATGGATGCAAGTTTTTCATGGTGAGTTACTGTAATATTCTATGATTAATATCTGTCACTGCGCCAACCCTCAGGCTACACCACGAGTCTCACCACTTTTCATTGCACATCACTTGTTGTAGAAACAGTACAAAAGATAATATCTGTCGTCCTCTAATTTGTCACTCCTAACACCCATCTATCAACGACCAATCAGATTCCATATTTCTGCCTTATCTTTCAGGCAAATGGTGTTATTGTACCTCTAGACGCCTAGAGAGTCTAGACTATTATACACTTTAGCTAACACAGTTGTAACATTTGCTTTGATGTTGCATCAACCTACAGCTGTAGAAAAAATGATGTTTGCTTTGTACAAAAGAGCTGGTATCAATCCTAAGACAATCACATCCACCTCTCTCAACCAATTTGACTAGCTCAAGAAACTTAACTTAAACTAGTTCACTCATACTTTGACGCCTAGTCTTCGTCTGTAAAACTAATTATTGCATCATAACAGTCATTGCAAACAGAAGCTTGGGAAATGTTCCTCTGATAAGGCCTTTGTATGCGTGTCATCGTAGTTGTGGGGAACATTAAAAAAAATTTACTGCTCTTTCTGGCATTGTGCCCAGTCTAATTGGAACAAGCTAACCGATAGCGTTTCTTTTTTTTTTTTTTTTTTTAGCTGACGGTAATAGGTTAAGAATCCTCAGGGCGCCCCCCTGATCCATATATAATTGTTAAGGATACCCAGTTCTGGCTCACTTTAATACAGAATTTAATATCTGTAACTATATAATTGTTGAACACATTAACTTGCAAGACAGGAGTAGAAAAAAGGGTTGAAATAAAGAATATTTATCGTAGAAGTCACAAACAAATTCATGCTTTCGCAGAACACATTCGCCCCCACTTCTCTTTTCGCTAATTATAATGTATATCAAGACTAATGACACCAAACATATAAGGCAACGGATAATAATGGTCACTTTATAAAAGTAGAACCAAGTGTAAACACCACATAGTTTAAGACAGTGGTTCTCAACCTGGGGGCCATGGCCCCCAAAGGATCCACGGCTAGACTTTAGGGGAGCCACGGCAAGCTGTTATAAATTGTTCGTTTCCAAATAATGTTGGGAATCTGAATTAAACAAAACTTGTATTACTTATTTTGACTTGGCAGAAGAGAATTTTCATTCTTTTTTTGTCATTTTGTTTAATCATAACGACAATACAATTTCAATATTTACATACTCTAGTGCTAATTTTTTTTTATTTTTTACGGATTATTTAAGATTTCACAGGTCCAGTCCCTGTCTGTGTGACAGGCGCTGGACCGAGCTGCTGAACTGACTTGTTCAGTACGTGTCCGTGTGTCGTTCCTTTGCAAGTGATGATAGGATCGAATAATCTCAGTCTGGCCTGGGATACCATCACGAAAACAGTGGAGTGTATTGTCTCTGAACCATATATTGTGTTTGAGCTTGACTCAAGCATAATATACTCCGAAATTGATGTTACTTAATTTGTTTCATAATTCATGTGGTCGCTGCTTTATGTGGGTGAATTATTTATACACTTCCTTTATTAATTATTTCCTTATTTATTGGTGCCATTGTTGTTCATACTCATTCTTTACTTATATAATCCTACCATTTTTAGTGCTAAATTGGTATGACTCACTATTCTTCTCATTCTTCCTAGTTGGGCAGTGCTTGTCAAAGGAGGCGTGTTCTTGCTTACAGGAAGTACACTTCAGCTTGCTAGCTTGAGTGTGAACGTTTACCTGTGTGCATGTTTGTGTATGACTGTATTTGTGCTTTATGTGTAAGTGCATGGGCGTGTTATGTATGTGAATGTGTGTGTGCGTGTTTGCCATTCTAACTCTTGTCCTATTTATCTGTCCCTCATCATTCTTTAGTCTTTATCATTTGTCTGTTTGTATGTTCTGGGAGAAAAATGAAGGAGGCCACGAGAATGTTGAAAATTCCTCAAGGGGGGAATGGAATGAAAAAGGATGAGAACCAACTTTAAGACGAACGTTACGGGGAGGAAGTGTATACATATTAAGACTGACATGAAGTAGAAATTATTATTTTGATATACAAAAAAATATCTTAATAAACATTTCTCCCACAAGAATGTTTTGTTGTTTCACATTTTTCCCATCTTAACAGAATCGAGAGAGAGGGGCCTATAGGATACCGTGTTTACACACGCCTGGATCAGTTTATGCAGAATTATTCAAATTCTCGATGAGACTTCTGAAAAAAAAATCCATCCTTCAATACATATAAAGTGAACAACCTGAATATAAATATCCGTTTTTAAATTGCCGTTCAGCTGAGCGACTCTTCCGCCAAGCGCACAACCTCCCTGTAACGTTGGTCTTACACTACACCTTTACATAATTGTGGCGTTTACATTTGATTCTACTCTTTATAAAGTGGTCATTATTGTCCGTTGCTTTATATATTTGATGTCATTTGTCTTTATATACGTTATAATTAGTGAAAAGAGAAGAAGTAGTGGCAAATGTGTTCTCCGAAAGCATGAATTTGTTTGTAAATATTCTTTTATCAAACTTTTTTTCGATTCACATGTTGAAAGTAAATGTTTTCAAGCAGTTATATATTTACATACATTAAATTCGGCATTAAACTGAGGGCAGAATTTGGTATCCCTAACACATTTATATGGATTTATTTGCGAAATATCAATATTAATTAATCGAAAATTATGTATGAGCTGCAAGAAGCTACGAAGCGGGAGGGGTTTGTACTTTCAGCTAAAAAAAGACTATATCTAATGTAACCTAGCCTAACCTAGTCCAACTCATGTTAACCGAATCAAAACTACCTTACTTAGCCCAGTCTAACCTTACTTACCTTAACGATACATTAGTGATAAGTAAGAGTTCCCAAAATATAATATTAACCTTGTTTATATAACTACCAGTAACCTTCTAGTATAACCTTTAACCTCGCTTCAGAAATAGTAAGCCTACCATTATTGTAAGAGTCGCGAAAATGGATCACTATGACACTGCAGAATATTAAATTAGCTTATAATCACCACGCGTTCCCACCCGAAAAGTTTTCACATGTTAAATTTGATTCTACAATGTTTGTTATCATATTGTTATGTTGAGCATAATTTAGTATGATAATTTTTGTGAACCAGGTGTTTTGATTATTTTCTATTCCAAGCAGTAGTTATTTTGGCAAGTTTGGGGAGATTTTATCGTATATATTGGTTTATTACTTAAGTAAGAAATTTCTAGAATATATTGCATAATATTTGTTTTGAATGACTTACATATTGTAAGCCTAGGTCGTTCTAGAACTCTCCAGGCGTGTCTCGTTCCAACCTGCAGCACCTGGATGTTGCTAGAATGCTCTAGGCGTATGACGAGATGTATATAAACACCCGCGAGCTCCGCAAGGCAAATAAACCAGGAAGACAACCTGAACTTCTGTATGAACACCGAGCGACAAGTAACCAATCACTTGACACACACAACCCACATCTGGCAACCAAGTCCCAACATAAACATAAACACTCTTGACGATTTTTCCACACTGATCAAACCAATCACCGCAGAGGAAATACACAAAATAATAAACAGTTTCAAGAACAAGGCCTAGGGCATCAGTAAAATAAACGAACCCATACTACAGCATCTACCAATCAACATGATACTCCAACTCAGAAACATTTTTAATGCATCACTTGCCTCTGGTTACTTCCCAAGGAAATTTAAAACAGCAAGCATCAGACTTATACCGGGAAAAGTACTAGAAAAAATCATTAACCACCGGCTGAGAATACACCTCGAACTTGAAGAGAAATACAACCCCAGGTAACACGGATTTAGAAAACACAGAGGAACCCATACAGCCTTAGCCCTAATTTACGAAAACATAGCAAACGCAATGCACAATGTAACGTAGTATTAAGGGACATAGCAAAAGCATTCGAGAAGGTCTGGCACTTAGGGCTCAAATACAAAATTCCCACCCAAGAACTTCCCAACAACTTTACTTCCTTTCTTTGTAACTTCCTTGACAACAGAGAGGCCAAAATTGTCATTGGTAACCACATAGGCCAAAGCATCAAGTTATACAGAGGAGTACCACAGGGAAGTAGCATCTCGCCCACACTCTACACAATATACACGGCGGACATGCCACCTCCTACACACGGAGAATAAATAACTTATGCTGATGGCGTCACCCAAATCATCCGACAGCCAGGCAAGGGCAAACTTATGATGGCACGAAAAACAGCCAACGCCATCGAGCAAATAACGAATATGAAAAAAAAGTGGAAAATACAAACCAATACACAAAAACTAAAAATCATACACAATGCCAAAATAAACCCAGCACCAATCATAGTCAACAACGTACCTATACAATACTCCAACGAAGGCAAAATTCTGAGACTCACAATAACAAGAACAGGCATAGCAAAACACAACGCAAAACGCTTGCCCAATCACAACTCACAAAACTACGAAGATTTAGCAAAATGGACACCAAAATTCAACTACACCTATTCAAAGCACTTGTCCGCCCCCACCTGGAGTATCCACCAATACCACTCAGCACGATCAGCAAAACCAGCCAACTAAAACCTCCATCAGCACAAAACAAAGCTATCTGTAGAGCATCAAAGCAACTCCTCCCATACACCACCAAAATACAAGAACTTCACGAATTATACAATATCGAACCACTGAACACACGTACACACAGCCAAGCCCAGAGAATCTGGAGCAAACTTGAAGAGTTGGAGGACCCAATACTCTCCCATTAAAAGAAGAAATAACTACTAAAACACACAGCTGATGGCCCAAGAGCCTCCAAGCTATCATAGAAGAACAAGACCCACTTTACACATATATGTGAACAAATAACACCACCATCTAACAGACATAAATTAACACTCATTACACTAATGAATGCCTAGCTAGCTTAGCTTCCCCCCCCCCCCCTTTCCATCTGCCTCCTTTTTTTTTCTTTTTTGTATTGGGCACCCGCCACATCCTTGTGTAAGGTGAAGTGCAGAAGCGTTTACAGCCCCCAACAGGGAAGCATGCTAAGTTCATGCTTGCCTTATGTCTCATGTGTTAAGGGCGTAGAAGCCTGAAGAGTCGAAGGCACAGAAGCCTGAAGAGTCAATGGTTTATGTCTAAGCAAGTTATTGGAAGCTCCAACAACTTTTCCCTGAATGCGAATTCGCAACTTCCGATTTACAGCAGGTACCTACTTTGCTGCTAGGTGAACAGGGACCAAGGGGACTAGGAAGAGTGTTCAATCAACTTCCGCCGGCCCGGGAATCGAACCCGTGACATCTTGCTTGCGAGGCAAGAACGGTACCGCTCTACCACCAGCTCCCCCCCCCCCCCCCCGCCTCCCTTGAGAGGGCAGGCGTTTGCTGTGTGTGGCCACCACCCCAACATATCAACTCGTCTCAGCTAGGTGGACAGCCCACCTGCTCTCACCCCATATTACTTAACTTCCCGTTTCTATGCTTTCCTTCTCTCTCTCTCCTCTCCTCTCCCAGGGCAAAGTCATTTGCCACTTTATTTCATTATCATCATCATCAAGGTGGATAGCCCACCTGCTGTCAACCTCCTCCTATATTTCCCACTTCTGAACTTTACCTTGTACTGCACCCTTCTTGCACCCTCAGAACTAATGCTTTCTTCTATCCATATCACCAAACAACCAGGAAGTCAGTCGCCTATTTCTGTGCGGACCTGTGTTCCTGTCATTGTTAGTGAGTGATATAGTGACATGGCAGCTGCTGACGAGTACTCGAACACCTCTCACGTTCTCCAGCTTTGTCTTGCCTTGCAAGACCAACTGGAGAAGGTTGAGAAGGAGGTCCAGAGTCTCAAGGGCGAAAACTTAGCCTTGAAGCTAGTTTTAGAGGAGAAGAAAACCTTTGCCAGTGTCGTGAAGGACGGTGAAGTTGAAGTGGATTCATGGAAGGTAGTTGCTGCCAGTGCTACAAAATGCACTCTAAAAAGGCACTCAGCTGTAGACCTAAACAACAGGTTCAGCACCTTAAGTGACGAGTGTGAGGAAGGTGCTAGTAACACCACGAGTGCTACTCCCTCTGTTAGTGTGGAGAGAGGGAGTAGAGCAGGTAAGAAATCACCACACTCAGGTAAGGTCAAATGTGTTTCTGTCATGGGAGACTCGATGGTGAAGTATTTAGGTAACAATCTCTGCACTAAAGTTAGGAAGCTCGAGTGTCTCCCCGGGGAAGGGATAGGTAGAGTACTGGAGAGAGAGGAGAACGTCATTGATGACTGTGGAGACAACCCCATAGTCTTACTCAGTGCAGGAGGCAATGACGTAGGTAAGCTTACCAGTGTCGAACTGCGTAAGCTGTATAGGGAAGCTCTAGATAAGATTAGGGTGAAGGGTGGAACTCCTATTGCTTGCTCTATCCTACCTAGACGTGGTGCCAGTCGTGAATGGATGTCCCGTGCAATCGGTTTCAATTGCTGGTTGGAAGAACAGTGTAAAGAGCTGTCGACACCATTCATTGATAATTGGAGCCTGTACTATGGTAATGATAGTATGTATGCAAGGGATGGGGTGCATTTAAGTAGGAAGGGGGTGGCCGTGCTAGCGAAGATAGTTGACAGGGTAGTAAAGGTGGGGTTTTAATATGTCCAAATCCCATCAATGGTAAAGAGAGGAAAATACCATGTGAAAATAACAGCAGTGAAACAGAAGTAGATAATGCTGAAAATATAGTTAGTCATAATAACAAACATCAAAGTAATAAATGTAAAACAGATAGAAAAGGAAGAAATATATTGAGTGTTTATTATACTAATAGTAGAAGCCTGTGTAACAAAATGGACCAGCTCAGAGCCATTGTTAGTAAAGAGAACATAGATATAATTGCAATAACGGAAACATGGATAAATTCAAACAGCAAACATTTTTTAGCAGAATTTCATATTCCAGGATATAACCTATTTAAATTTGACAGAGTAGGAAGGAGAGGGGGCGATGTAGCAGTGTATATTAAAACAAATAGCGACAATGAAAGTATTTGGGTAGAGATTGGTGAGGGCAATGAGTCCGTAGTCATTGGTATTATATAAAGACCACCTAATTTGAGTAGGACCGATGGTAAATTGCTATGGGAGGAAATAAAGAAGGCATCTGATAGAAACAATGTATGTATTCTAGGCGATTTCAACTTTTCAGGCTTAGATTGGAAAAATCAACTTAGCGATAATGAATCTGAAGATTTTCTAGAAGTAGTACATGATAGTTTTTTATATAAATTCATAAACTCGCCCACTAGAGGAAATAATATCCTCGATTTGGTTCTCAGTAATAATGAAAATCTAGTAAAAGATGTTGGGATTGGAGACGAACTAGGAAACAGTGATCATAAAGCCATATATTTTAACATAATATGGAATGGCAGGAAGAAGGAAAATTCGGCCTTGATCCCGGATTTTAGGAAGGCTAATTACGGTTGCTTAAGGAGAGACCTAAGGGATGACCCTATGGTCAAAAGATTAATCCCCCCCACACCTCCGGAAACTGTCAACTTAGGACGGGAGAACCCCGAATTTAATTTAGCAGCTACTTATGAACAATTTATTGCGACAATCCATAATGCTCAAAATAAACACATCCCTAAAAGAAAATTCAGATCGATACGGAACCAACCAAAATGAATGAATAATGGATTCTTAGATCTTCTAGGGAAAAAGAAAGGAGTATATAGAAAAGTTAAGAAAGGCGAAAATCACTTACTTGGTTACTATCAGAACCTAACAAGACAGGTTGAAAACAGAAATTAGGAAAGCAAAGAGAAATTATGAAATCAAGGTAGCAAACGAATCGAAAAATAACCCCAAAGCTTTTTATCAACTGCATAAATCAAAGGTTAGAGATACAATAGGTCCCCTTAAAACTAAGACAGGAGAAATGACTGATGATGAGTTAGAAATGTGTAGTACGTTAAATAGTCATTTTCGCTCCATATTCACAAATGAAAACCTAGCACAGTTTCCAGAAGTTCATGAGGTATATAACGACAGTATAGAAAATATGTTGATGAATATCAATATTACTAGTAACGATGTGCTTTAAGAAATTAACAAACTGAAGCCTCATAAATCGCCTGGTCCAGACGAGGTATATGCTAGAATATTAAAAGAATGTAGAGATGAGTTGAGTAATCCATTAGCAGTTTTATTTAATAAGTCATTAGAATTGGGCCTAGTGCCAGAAGCTTGGAAACTTGCAAATGTAGTTCCGATATTCAAAAAAGGTGATAAATCAATTGTATCAAATTACCGTCCTATTAATCTCACGTCAATGATAGGCAAGTTGCTAGAGTCAATTATTGCTACGAAAATCAGAAGCCACCTTGAAACATTCAACTTAATTCATTCTTCTCAGCACAGGTTCACCCAGGGACGTTCTTGTCTCACAAATTTGCTTAGCTTTTTCTCAGAAGTATATGAAGCGGTAGATAATGATAAGTCATATGATATAATTTATTTAGATTTCAGTAAAGCATTCGATAGATTCCCTTATGAGAGATTGATAAGGAAGGTAGAAGCACATGGAATAGGTGGATCATTATTAAAATGGATTAGGTCATGGTTAACTGGTAGGAAACAAAGAGTCAGCATAAATGGATTTAAGTCAGACTGGGGTGCGGTCAAAAGCGGAGTTCCCCAGGGATCTGTATTAGGCCCTCTGCTGTTTGTTATATTCATTAATGATCTTGATTTAGGTATAACTAGTAGGATTAGTAAATTTGCAGATGATACCAAAATGGGGAGTGATAAATTCAGACAGTGACTTTGAACACCTTCAAAGAGATCTAGATACCTTACATGAGTGGTCAGTAGACTGGCAAATGAATTTTAATACTGATAAATGCAAGATACTACAGATAGGGAAGACGAATACAAACGTTAAGTATAAACTAGGTAACACGGAAATAGAAAACTCAGATTGTGAAAAAGATCTAGGTGTATTTGTTAGCAACGACTTGAAACCTAGAAAAACAATGTAATAGCGTTCGCAACAAGGCAAACAGGATTCTTGGGTTCATATCTAGGAGTGTGAGTAACAGAACTGCTGACGTTATCTTGAAACTTTACCTAGCATTAGTGAGGCCACATATGGATTATGCGGTTCAATTCTGGTGTCCTTATTATAGAATGGACATAGATTCTTTGGAGAGAGTACAAAGAAGAATGACAAAAATGATCCATAATATTAGAAACCTTCCATATGAAGAAAGACTGAAAAGCTTAGGCTTGCATTCATTAGAGAGGCGTAGAGTTAGGGGAGATATGATAGAGGTGTTCAAGTGGGTAAGTGGGATTAACAAGGGTAAAATGGAAGATGTTCTGAAGCTCAGTAATAACGAAATAACTAGAACAAATGGCTTTAAATTAGATAAATTCCGATTCAGAAAGGATATAGGCAAGCACTGGTTTGGTAATAGAGTTGTGGATATGTGGAATAGGCTACCGAGTGCTATAGTAGGATCGGGGACGCTAGGGAGCTTCAAGACGAAGTTGGATAGGCACATGGAAGTGCTGGGATGGGTGTGAAAGGGATCTGCCCTCTATGGGCCAGTCGGCCTCCTGCAGTATCCCACTTTCTTATGTTCCTATGTTCTTATTTGTAGCCGGCTATCTGGCCACCCAAAGCGGGCAGTACGTTGATACCCTTGACTAGAGAAAGACGTGGATGGTTCCGTCTTCCCTCGAGGGAGGACGACGTGCCTATTCTGTTCTCCCTCGATGGGTCACTACTCATAGAAGTCACACTCATAATCTCACATCGAACGGACGTGATTAAACGGTCTATTTACATAGCCTCCGACCTTCTCGTAACACTCATAGTTACAGTGATAAGTTACCGTTGATTTACACTTTGGAATTATCTTAGTTGTTCCTGAATAAATGGATAACAGACAACTTGGGTTTCGCTACTAATACCCAATATAAACGTTCCAGTCTAGTTAACTTCGACAGAACCTACAGTTATAGGATTAGAACTGTAAAGATATCGCCAGTTATGATATTGTCACTGTTATACTATTGTCACTGTTAGAGTATTGTCACAACTTTAGTATTGTTACTGTTCTACTATTGCCACTGTTAAGATATTGTCACTGTTATACTATTGTCACTGTTATACTATTGTCACTGTTATACTATTGTCACTGTTATGATATTGTCACTGTTATGATATTGTCATTACTTTAGTATTGTTACTGTTCTACTATTGCCAGTGTTAAGATATTGTCACTGTTATACTATTGTCACTGTATACTGTTGTCACTGTTATGATATTGCCACTGTTGTAATATTGACACTGTTAAGATATTGTCACTGTTATACTATTGTCACTGTATACTGTTGTCACTGTTATGATATTGCCACTGTTGTAATATTGACACTGTTTTAATATTATCACTGTTATGATATTGTCACTGTTATACTATTGTTATTGTTATACTATTGCCACTGTTAAGATATTGTCACTGTTATACTATTGTCACTGTTAGAGTATTGTCACTACCTTAGTATTGTTACTGTTATACTATTGTCACTGTTAAGATATTGTCACTGTTATACTGTTGTCACTGTTAGAGTATTGTCACTACTTTAGTATTGTTACTGTTCTACTATTGCCACTGTTAAGATATTGTCACTGTTATACTATTGTCACTACTTAAGTATTATTACTGTTATGCTATCGTCACTGTTAAGATATTGTCACTGTTATACTATTGTCACTGTTAGAGTATTGTCACTACTTTAGTATTGTTACTGTTATACTATTGTCATCGCTTTAGTATTGCCACTGTTGTAATATTGACACTGCTTTATTATTATCACTGTTATGATATTGTCACTGTTATAGTATTGTTATTGTTATACTATTGTTACTGTTAAAATACTGTCACTATTTTAATATTACCACTGTTAAGATATTGTCACTGTTATACTATTGTCACTGCTTTGGTATTGTCACTGTTATACTATTGTCACGGTTATACTATTATCACTGTTAAGATACTGTCACTGTCATACTATTATCACTGTTAATATATTGTCACTGTTATACTTTTGTCACTTTTATACTATTGCCACCGTTAAGATATTGTAGTGTTATACAATTGTCACTGCGAGAGTATTGTTATTGTTGTACTATTACCACTGTTAAGATATTGTCACTGTTATACAATTGTCAGTGTTATACTATTGTCACTGTTTTGATATTGCCACTGTTATAGTATTGTCACTGTTAAGATATTGTCACTACTATATTATTGTCAGTGTTATACTATTGTCACGGTTAAGATATTGTCACTGTTATACAATTATCAGTGTTATACTATTGTCACTGTTAAGATATTGTCACTGTTATACTATTGTCACTGTTAAGATATTGTCACTGTTAAGATATTGTTACTGTTATGATATTGTCACTGTTATACTACTGTCACTGTTAAGATATTGTCACTACTATATTATTGTCACTGTTATACTATTGTCACTGTTAAGATATTGTCACTGTTAAGATACTGGCACTGCTATATTATTGTCACTGTTATACTATTGCAACTGTGAAGATATCGGCACTGTTATAATATTGTCACTGTCATACTAATGCCACTGTTAAGATACTGTCACTGTTATGATTTTGCCATTGTTATAGTATTGTCACTGTTTAGTATTGTCACTGTAATACTATTGCCACCGTTATACTATAGTCACTTATACTATCGTCACTCTTATGATAGTGTCATCGTTATACTATTGTCACTACTATACTATTGTCAATGTTATATTATCGTCACTGTTATACTATTGTCACTGTTATACTATTGTTACTGTTATGATAGTGTCACTGTTAGAGTAGTGTCACTTTTATATTATTGTCATTCTATAATTTTTAATGTGTTCGTTTAATTCTCTGTGTTATATGATTAATCTTATTTTCCACCCCCCATCACTTATAACATGTTCTCGCACTCTCAAGACGTTCGTGTTGATTTGCTAGTGCCATGGATTTTTTTCTTTTCTCATAGTTAAAGTTGTTTATCCATTATATACTTATATACTTGGTGGCTCAGTGATGGCTGGTTATTTGTTATTTTTTCCTATACTTGTTTGACTTATTTTTTTTTTTTTTGGGGGGGGGGGGGGGAATTTATTCAGCTTTAGATCCAAAGCCCATGGATGATAATACTAACTATCTTCCCTTTGTATAAGCGTACATACATTTGCTATCTTGTCCCCTGTTACTTATTTCTGCAGGGTGGAGCGGAGGCTACAATAATCTCGAAGAAAGGTAGAAAGAGGTGAAATGCAAGACAAGAAAGGTGATAGACAAGAGAAGAAAAATACAGGAAATACCGAAGACATACCTGAAGATGTGACATTACACGAAAGGACTTGAGAACTTTGTGGATCACGCGTACCTACAGTAATTTATTAGTACATAAACACACACACACACACACATAAGAGTATCTTAATATTACCATTTCACAAAAATTTCTCACCCATTCCTTCACAACTAAAAACCTGGAACGTCAATGTGGCATTTAGAAATTCATGCACTGTTAAACAAATGTTAATCAAAAACTCCCCCAACAACACAATTGGTTGCATTTATAAAGTTCCTTGCAAGGAATGTAATATGTTTTACTAGGCCAGACAGGTAAAGATCTTGCAACTAGAATTAAACGACACAAATACAGTGTTAGGACAGGCCAGGAATCCAATGCTCTGTTTGTTCATTTGAGGGATAACAAGCATCGCATTGACTGGGATAATGCCTCCTCAATATTACCTTGTAATTCAATTGATAGTAGGAACATCATAGAATCTAGTCCTATTAAACATACCGAAACATTCAACATGAATTTGAGTAACGGCTTGTACAAACTGGACAATTTTGTAATTAACAAGATTTTTAACCAGGTGAGAAGGGCAGGTCACCTTACCATCTGACCTGACCACCAACCGTTGTGTGGTATTTAAAGATGAGTAGGGTCATTACCCAATACCTGACCATTATGGACCTGGTCTCACTCTCCTCTGTATATATACACCTTGTTTTGTACTCACCCCTGAAGATGTGAATAACATGAAAGCGCTTGGGAACTTCGTGTTTTCTTCTTTCCTGGTGGTTATCAGCATATACCTAGATCACGCGCACCTACAGTGATTTACTTGCATATATATATATATATGCCTGTACAGGCCTGATTGTCTGATGCATTCCGGATTGCCTGGACTATGTTTAATTTGCTCGCACCTGTCTCGAACACGTGGGCATATGGAGAATCTGACATTTTACCAGAGAGACATTGTGTTTAGAATTATCCAATTTAATGTACTCTTTGCTGAATCACCCTGTATATGCGTGTGTGTGTGTGTGTGTGTGTGTGTGTGTTCCCATACAGGGTTGTGTAATGCGTCTAGTGTGAAAGCAGTACGAAGTGTTAAACTTTTCCATCAGAATTTTTTCTATATCCTTGTTAATTCTATTTACCCACGCATTAATCTCTCTTAAATTATCCTAGAGTTAATTCTCTGTATTATTAACCTCTTTTCACTGTTAACGTCTTATCATTACCAAATTACTATAATTCTTATTTATTTTCACTGTAAAATTCTTTCACTCACTATTTTCCTACTTTCAAACGTATTTTTATACTTTTAACTTGCTGTTTCAGCAACCCTATTTTACTGTTAACGTTGGTCACCAATATTTCCATTCCATGGCCGAAATGCATAAACTTCGCTGTTCACGTACACCAAACTAACGTTAAACCCTCACGGTCGCCAAGATTCGCACTTTAATTTCCAATCCTTCTTCAATGCCTTGTCTCAATATGATGATACAATAAAGTTTTTAGCTCCGACACAATATCTTCGTCATTTTAAACTCCATTTAGTCACCATCTTTGTGTCGGAACTGAACTCACCACGTTACATAGATACCTGTATATTCTCCAATCATCAGGTAAAAGAAAGATGAAACACAATAATAAACCTGGCTCATAGATCGTCTTGAAGGACCTTACCTGACCTTAGCAAACGTGTGGGGTGACTCAGACTGTAGGCGGACGGATATTTCCTGGTACCTATGACATGTTTACAAGTATCATGGTTTCAGCACGCACATTCCTCCATGTATTGACTGATTCATATTTTGCTGGTGTGTGGTGGTGGTAGTGTGGTACAGATTATTGTGTTAGAATGTGTTTCCGTACTGCACACCACTCATCATTACCCAGTAAACAATCAGTCTATTAATGCATTGTGAACATCATAGATACGTGTACAGTAGAGTTAATTATGGAGGGTAAAGTTGAGCTATAGGTTTTGGTGTCATGAGGCAGTTCGATCAAGTGATCCTTAACAGGTTGTACTGATGTAGGTGCATTGGCAGAGTGTATGTGGATTGATAAAGAGTGCAGGCTGACAGGGATTGGTGGTGAATGTGGGACAAAGGAAGTGGTGGTGTAGGTACAGGCTGACAGGTAGCGGTGCTGAAGGTACAGGCAGACAGGGAGTGCTGTAGTAGGTGGAGGACAGGGAGTGGTGGTGTAAGTACACGATGACAGGTAGTGGTGGTGTAGGTACAGGCTGACAGGGAGTGCTTACCAGCCGTTTCCACTTTCTCCTGGAGAATATAGGGTAAATGGAGGAAATCCCCCAAGCTCTCAAAGACGCCTAACATCGTCAATATGTATAAGAACAAGGAAGACCGGTCAGACTGTGGCAACTACCGCGGGTTCTTGCTGTTCTCTGTAGTTGACAAGATTATTGACTGAGTCCTCCTGAACAGACTTTTTCCTGAGGCGGAAAACTTCCTACCAGAATCTCAATGTGGCTTTAGACCATCACGTGGCACCACTAACATGATCTTTGCTGCACGCCAGATACAGGAAAAGTGCAGAGAACAGCGTCGTGACCTGTACCTGGCCTTCATCGACCTAACCAAGGCCTTTGGCTAGGTCAACAGGGAAGCCCTCTGGCGAACCCTCAGCCGTTTTGGCTGCCCACCAAAATTCATCGCCATTGTGAGGCAACTTCACGATGGTATGAACGGGAATGTCCCGCACAATGGCACCTAGTCTGAGTTTTTCCCATCCAAACGGGGAATAAACAAAGGAGTGTACTGGCACCAACTCGCTTTTCCATTTTCTTGGCTGCCGTCCTTACTGGTACCAGTGCCAATTTAGCCGGTGGGGTGGACATTCAGTACAGGATGAAGGGTCTTTTCAACATAAGACGACCCCAGGTTGGAACAAAGGTGTCGGCAACTTTCATTACTGAACTTGAGTATGCACACGACCTCACTCATGTTGCTCAAACTGAATGCGACCTACAGGAGATTCTGAACACCTACGCAACTGCGTAAGCACAAATTGGCCTTGAGGTAAATGTATGTAAGAATCAGATTCTCCTTCAGCCTGCCCCTGGTTCAGCCACACCCCCAGAATCTATCCAGCTTAACGGTACTACCCTCTCTTTTGTTATCCATATTCAGAATCTCGGCTCCCACCTGTTCATTACCGTAGACATCGATGAAGAGATTCAACATCGGATCAGATGTGCTTCTCAAGCCTTTGACAGACTCCGTACCCGTGTCTTCAGCTGTAGGGAGCTTAAATTATCTGCAAAGTTACACGTATATCGAACAGTGGTCCTCCCCACCCTGCTATTATGGCAGTGAGACATGGGTCACATACAGGAGCACTTGAAAACTTTTACCAACGTAGTCTACGTTCATTCCTCCGAGTTCGCTGGGAAGACAAGAGAACAAATGCCAGTATTCTCGCTGACACCAACTGTAGGAGCTTCGAGGCTACCATTATCCATGAACAACTATGTTGGACTGGCCATGTTACCTGTATGGATGACAGTAAACTGCCAACAGTCAACTAACGAATGGTAAACGTAACGTTGGCGGGCAACTGAAAGGTATAAGGATAGTCTTAAGACAAATCTGAAAAAGTGACAAATCGACTCCCTCACCTGGGAGACGATTACTCCACACAGTAACGCTTGGGGAGCGGCACAGGAGAAGGTGTCAATACTTTCGAGTTAGCTCGACTGCATACTGAGGCAAACAAGCGCCAACACAGGAAAGACGTTACCGCCGCTCATCCCGCACTAGATGTAGCTCTCCACACGCGCAACATCTGTGGACGACTCTCCTGGTCCCGTATCGGTCTCTCTATTCACCTCAGAGCTCACCAATGGTCACATCCCAAATAATTCATATTGTTTCATTGCTGGATGATCGTCATACTCGATTCCGAGTAACAGCAAGGTAGTAGGGAGGACAGGGAGTGGTGGTGTAGGTACAGACTGGCAGGGAGTGGTGGTGTAGGTACAGGCTGACAGCGTGAAATTTATCGAAAATCTAACGTACAGCTGCATTAGTGCATTACAATTAAATAGTGATCATTGCTTTCTGACTTCATTCTTTAACAACCAAACTAACAATATTTTTTTCTGTTTCAGATTCTGATGCATTTATAAGTTGATAATATTTGCGATGGCTGCTTGTGTCAAGACGAGGAACCAAAAATCCAGCCATCACAGCCACTATCTTGGGTCTGGGAGAGAGCTCCTGAAGTCGGAGTTGCCTACATTGAGAGATGCTTTGAGATACGGTGTTTTAATCAGGCAAATCAGTGAAAAGAACCAAAGAACTCACACAAACAAAGACATTGCCAGTGATATGACCAAAGCTGTCTTGGCACAGTACACTCTGGCTAACGCTCAGTTCAAGCCTCCAGTCATAACAAGTCAGAAGAAGATTAGTGAGAGACTGCTAGCCAGTTGGGAAAAGGCAAGAGATATCTCTCTTGGGAGAGGAAAACTTGCAGTTAAGGACAGCTTTGCCAAGCAACTGGACCAGTTATTTGACATAATTACTTGCAAGTGCCCAATTGTTCTCTGTCCTGAGTTTGGATGCAATCGTGACTGTAAATTCGAGGCCCACATCTCCTGTATTTGCAAGCGTGAACTGAAGATTCCTGTGATCGAACTGGCATTTGTCAAAGCACAGAGAGAGAAGACTGGCAGTATAGGGGCTCTCATGATTTCTAGCCAAGATATTCCGGAGTCCAAGAGACAGGAGGCTGCCACAGAGAGACAGAAGAGGAGAAGAGTTGCCGAGGAAAAGAGACTTGAGAAGGCCCAGGGTGAGGTAAAAAAGGCCGATGATTGGAGTCAAGCTGATTCAGAGTTTAATGACTTCCCCATGGCTGATCCGAGTGCTGACCAGGAGAATGGTGACTTTGTCCCTAACCCAGAAAATAATGATCCCAAACCTTCCAGGCATAAGATTCGAAATACGAACGATATCCCGAGCATAGCTCTGGCCAGCATGCGACACCACACTGGTCTCAGAGAAACTGCAGAGATAGCACCAGCTGCCTG
This sequence comes from Homarus gammarus, assembly GCA_958450375.1. Classification (NCBI taxonomy): domain Eukaryota; kingdom Metazoa; phylum Arthropoda; class Malacostraca; order Decapoda; family Nephropidae; genus Homarus; species Homarus gammarus. The sequence continues at coordinate 2,202,703 of CAUDMG010003764.1, forward strand.
GATTGAAGGTGGTTTGATAACACCTGATGATGTTCACCAGGTGATAGATCATAACAAAGTAAGGAGAGCTCAGGAGGAACTTGTCAGTAACCTAGAAGAGGAGTTTGATAAGGGGATAAGAGAAAATGGAATCAATTGTTTGTTCTTTGATGGGAGAAGGGATGACACTAAAGTGTTCATGAAAGTTGGAGATTCTGACAAGTTGTTCCCTGCCATGGTGAAGGAGGAACACTACTCCTGCTGCAGTGAACCAGGAGGGAAGTATTTGTGGCATTTCACTCCAGAGAAAGATGACATCAGGAAACCAGCTGAGATAGTGGCAGATAACATTGTCAACTGGCTCAAAGAGAGGAACGTAGACCAGACCCTGCAGGCCATTGGAGGGGACAGCACCAACACGAACACAGGGTGGCAAGGGGGGGTCATACAGTGGATAGAGCGGAAGATTGGGAGGAAGCTGGTCTGGATTGTTTGTGACCTCCACACCAACGAGTTGCCACTCAGACATCTGATCCAGGAGCTGGATGGCAAGACTCTTTCAAACAACAGATGGTCTGGTCCTCTTGGTAAGATGCTGGACTCTGCCACTAAGTTAGAAATAAATCCGAGCTTTGAAAAAATCACAGTTAGCCCTCCACTCGTTGAGCTTGCACATACTGTCATTGACGACGTGAGTACTGACCAGTACTATGGTTACATGATTTGCAGTGCCATCAAAACTGGGGTCATGCCTGATAGACTTGCTTACCTGCAGATAGGTCCAGTCTCACATTCTAGGTGGCTCACAACGGCTCTCAGGTTCTGCAGAATTTGGGTCGCTCATCATAAACTGAAAGGGAACCAGCCTCACAACCTGAGACTTATTGTCCAATTCATCGTGAGTGCCTACTTGCCAAATTCTTTCAACACCAAGGTCAAGTCATCGTTCTCCGAAGGTCCGAGGCATGCTCTCTTCCAGCTTGAGCTCCTGAGGAGTCAGCCAAGGAAGGTTGTTCAGATTGTGGAGCAGACTGTGAGGAGATCTTCCTGGTATGCCCATCCCTAGGCAGTTCTGCAGACAATGCTCTGCAGTAAGGATGAGGAGGAGAGAAGAGTGGCAGTCAAAAAGATCTTGGATATGAGACTTATGAGAGGATCTGGGCATGACGAATCAGTTGGTGACGATTCCTTCAGGGTCAGGAAGACTCCTGAAGTCAATCTAGGTGCCAAGACCCTCACTGATCTCATAGATCTGGATAACATCCAGGCTGGCAGTGAGCCCCCTCTTACCTGCAGCCTCACCAATGTTCAAGTCAGAGCTTTCCTGGACAACCCCATGCATGTCCCTGCCTGGCCCTCGCACACCCAGAGTATAGAGCGTTGTGTACAGCAAGTGAGCGAGGCCAGCAGTCACGTGTACAGCCAGGAGAGGAGGGAAGGCTACATCCGAGCTCAGGTAGTCAGCAGGGAGTTGATGAGTAGAAACAGAAGCAAGAAAGACATGTTCTCTATGGTGTGCAGCAACACCGGGTCGTAGTAGTAAAACCGGTTTTTGTATTTGATGATTTTGTTTTCTAAAGGAATATTATATTTAATAAATGTGTCAAGATCATTCGTTTCACTATTCTGGATCATTTTCATCCTAATAAATTAACCTGATACATTTACTTTACTTTAAATAAGCTATTTAGTGGTGTTGGTAAAAGGGTGGGAATACTGAATTTTCATAAGATTTCAAGTTAAAATTTACCTAGCAAAAAATGAAAACTTTTCAAATCTGAAGATATCACATGATTCTGCACATAGAACTACATCATTAATACCATGGGCCGATTTTTCAAACTCAAAAAAAAAAATTCGCCTCCGTATGACACCCTAGTGGTGTAGGTACAGGTTGGCAAGGGAGTGATGGTGTAGGTACAGACTGGCAAGGAGTGGTGGTGTAGGTGGAGCACAGGGAGTGTTGGTGTAGTTACAGGCTGGCAGGGAGTGGTGGTGTAGGTACAGGCTGGCAGGGAGTAGTGGTGTAGGTGAACCCTCCTTCATTTCCACCCGCTACAGTCATCATTGTCATTCGTGATCTCCGAGAGTTTGAACCACGAGAGTATGAACCAGCGTCCGAAACATTCACTCCTCCAGTTTATTGGATATTTTACACAGATGTGGACTTTCAAATATGTATTATATATTCCCTTTATATTACTGTTATTTTGTATGTGTCCTGAATGTGATAGATTGACTACCAAATGTCAATGTTTCCTGTTGTCAATCCTCATTTCCGAGATTTGTGAGCCACGGGAAAATGGATCCGCGTCCGAAGCATTCACTCGTGACGTGAATTGGGGGACATGGGGCCGGTGTGTGGAAAGGGTGACAGGCTAGTGGGGGAGAGTGAGGAGGGTAAGAGTGGAAGGTGGCAACAGGGAAGGGAGTAGGGCAAGGTAAAACGTCTCCAGCTACAACCCAGTATTTACTAAGTTAACTATTAATACATAACAAAGAGAATAGTGTGGTATCAGAAACTAGTAAGTCTGCGCCTATGTTAACGTTGTGGTTAATTATATATTCCTATATTACTGACCAAATGTTGTGAGACAATAAATAAGCCAAAATGATACTACACTCCTTCTCCTAACCCCTCCTCCCCCATCTCATTCACACTCACGCCATCAGCTGTGTTCTTTTCCTCTGTCTGGTCTTTCTCTCCCTCGCAGAGTCGTGATGAATTGTCACCAACCCGAGGGGCATACACACGTGTGTATATATATATATATATATATATATATATATAACTTCAGCAATAGACTTGTTACGTGGAAAGGGTAGTTTCATAACGAACAGGAGAACCAAGGAAAAACACATACATCTTGACTAAGTTGGGTTTCTTTAATCACTAACGTATCGGAAAAATCATTACGTTTCGGAAAAATAATTTTCCATCATCAGAGCCTAAAAAACCAAAAGTTTTGAAAAGGTTTTAAAAAATACAGGTGATATACTCCAAAAACGTAACAGTATACGAAAATTTACCTTCCATAAAATTTAAAGAAAGACCACTCCAATTTAAAACCGACAAAAATGACAAGAGACCTACGTACAAAGCTAAAATCAGGAATAAAAATGTAAAATAAAAATATACAAGGGGTATTACCTCAATTTAGACAAGGCTTAGTGCGAAAAACACAACAATTCACAGGAAGCCATATCACAAATGGATGGCTTTACTTTATACTGATGCAAGGCTCCCATAATAAGGGGGTCCATCTCACAGTTGCTCCTGCAAGAACTTTTTGTTTTCTTGGCTCTGATGATGGAAAATGATTTTTAAAAACATTAGTGATTAAAGAAACCCAACTTAGTCAAGATGTTTGTGTTTTCCCCTGGTTCTCCTTTTCGTTCTATATACATACATATATATATATATATATATATATATATATATATATATATATATATATATATATATATATATATATATTTCATTAGCCCAATAGAGCACGCGGACTTCTACATACAATCAACACCTCAACCCGCCAGGATTCGAACCCACGGCCAACGAGCCCATGAGTGTGACTTGGAAACGCTACCTCTGGACCACCAGGATACTAAAAGCAGTCGTAGACTGTTATATTTCACAAAAAGCCTGTTCAACGAGCTTATGGCATAGCGAACCTCTAATGGGGACTACCCGTATCACGTAGGTGGTCAGAGTAACGTTTTACCAAATCCGGCTTCGAAACACGAGGATCCATATATATTTCATTAGCCCAATAAAGCAGGCGGACTTCTACATACAATCAACACCTCAACCCGCCAGGATTCGAAACCACGGCCCACGAGCCCATGACTGTGACCGGGGAACGCTACCTCTGGACCACCTGGATACTAAATGCAGTCCTAGACGCTGTTATATTTCACACAAAGCCTGTTCAACGAGCTTATGGCACAGCGAACCTCTAATGGGGACTACCCGTGTCACGTAGGTGGTCAGGGTAACGTTTTACCAAATCCGGCTTCGAAACACAAGGATCCATATATATATTTCATTAGCCCACCTACGTGATATGGGTAGTCCCCACAAGAACATAACATAAGAACATAAGAAAGTGGGATACTGCAGGAGGCCGACTGGCCCATACAGGGCAGATCCCTTTCACACCCATCCCAGCACTTCCATGTGCCTATCCAACTTCGTCTTGAAGCTCCCTAGCGTCCCTGATCCTACTATAGCACTCGGTAGCCTATTCCACATATCCACAACTCTATTACCAAACCAGTGCTTGCCTATATCCTTTCTGAATCGGAATTTATCTAATTTAAAGCCATTTGTTCTAGTTATTTCGTTATTACTGAGCTTCAGAACATCTTCCATTTTACCCTTGTTAATCCCACTTACCCACTTGAACACCTCTATCATATCTCCCCTAACTCTACGCCTCTCTAATGAATGCAAGCCTAAGCTTTTCAGTCTTTCTTCATATGGAAGGTTTCTAATATTATGGATCATTTTTGTCATTCTTCTTTGTACTCTCTCCAAAGAATCTATGTCCATTCTATAATAAGGACACCAGAATTGAACCGCATAATCCATATGTGGCCTCACTAATGCTAGGTAAAGTTTCAAGATAACGTCAGCAGTTCTGTTACTCACACTCCTAGATATGAACCCAAGAATCCTGTTTGCCTTGTTGGGAACGCTAATACATTGTTTTCTAGGTTTCAAGTCGTTGCTAACAAATACACCTAGATCTTTTTCACAAACTGAGTTTTCTATTTCCGTGTTACCTAGTTTATACTGTAGTACCTTGCATTTATCAGTATTAAAATTCATTTGCCAGTCTACTGACCACTCATGTAAGGTATCTAGATCTCTTTGAAGGTGTTCAAAGTCACTGTCTGAATTTATCACTCTCCCCATTTTGGTATCATCTGCAAATTTACTAATTCTACTAGTTATGCCTAAATCAAGATCATTAATGAATATAACAAACAGCAGAGGGCCTAATATAGATCCCTGGGGAACTCCGCTTTTGACCGCACCCCAGTCTGACTTTAATCCATTTATGCTGACTCTTTGTTTCCTACCAGTTAACCATGACCTAATCCATTTTAATAATGATCCACCTATTCCATGTGCTTCTACCTTCCTTATCAATCTCTCATGAGGGACTCTATCGAATGCTTTACTGAAATCTAAGTAAATTATATCATATGACTTATCATTATCTACCGCTTCATATACTTCTGAGAAAAAGCTAAGCAAATTTGTGAGACAAGAACGTCCCTGGGTGAACCCGTGCTGAGAAGAATGAATTAAGTTGAATGTTTCAAGGTGGCTTCTGATTTTTGTAGAAATAATTGACTCTAGCAACTTGCCTATGATTGACGTGAGACTAATGGGACGGTAATTTGATGCAATTGATTTATCACCCTTTTTGAAAATCGGAACTACATTTGCAAGTTTCCAAGCTTCTGGCACTAGGCCCGATTCTAATGACTTATCAAATAAAGCTGCTAATGGATTACTCAACTCATCTCTACATTCTTTTAATATTCTAGCATATACATCGTCTGGACCAGGCGATTTATGAGGCTTCAGTTTGTTAATTACTTTAAGCACATCGTTACTAGTAATATTGATATTCATCAACATATTTTCTATACTGTCGTTATATACCTTATGAACTTCTGGAAACTGTGCTAGGTTTTCATTTGTGAATACGGAGCGAAAATGACTATTTAACGTACTACACATTTCTAACTCATCATCAGTCATTTCTCCTGTCGTAGTTTTAAGGGGACCTATTGTATCTCTAACCTTTGATTTATACAGTTGATAAAAAGCTTTGGGGTTATTTTTCGATTCGTTTGCTACCTTGATTTCATAATTTCTCTTTGCTTTCCTAATTTCTGTTTTTACCTGTCTTGTTAGGTTCTGATAGTAACCAAGTAAGTGATTTTCGCCTTTCTTAACTTTTCTATATACTCCTTTCTTTTTCCCTAGAAGATCTAAGAGTCTATTATTCATCCATTTTGGTTGGTTCCGTATCGATCTGAATTTTCTTTTAGGGATGTGTTTATTTTGAGCATTATGGATTGTCGCAATAAATTGTTCATAAGTAGCTGCTAAATTAAATTCGGGGTTCTCCCGTCCTAAGTTGACAGTTTCCGGAGGTGTGGGGGGGATTAATCTTTTGACCATAGGGTCATCCCTTAGGTCTCTCCTTAAGCTACCGTAATTAGCCTTCCTAAAATCCGGGATCAAGGCCGAATTTTCCTTCTTCCTGCCATCCCATATTATGTTAAAATATATGGCTTTATGATCACTGTTTCCTAGTTCGTCTCCAATCCCAACATCTTTTACTAGATTTTCATTATTACTGAGAACTAAATCGAGGATATTATTTCCTCTAGTGGGCGAGTTTATGAATTGATATAAAAAACTATCTTGTACTACTTCTAGAAAATCTTCAGATTCATTATCGCTAAGTTGATTTTTCCAATCTAAGCCTGAAAAGTTGAAATCGCCTAGAATACATACATTGTTTCTATCAGATGCCTTCTTTATTTCCTCCCATAGCAATTTACCATCGTTCCTACTCAAATTAGGTGGTCTATATATAACACCAATGACTACGGACTCATTGCCCTCACCAATCTCTACCCAAATACTTTCATTGTCGCTATTTGTTTTAATGTTTGATTTATTGCAGCTTTTTAATGACACCCTGATATACACTGCTACACCGCCCCCTCTCCTTCCTACTCTGTCAAATTTAAATAGGTTATATCCTGGAATATGAAATTCTGCTAAAAAATGTTTGCTGTTTGAATTTATCCATGTTTCCGTTATTGCAATTATATCTATGTTCTCTTTACTAACAATGGCCCTGAGCTGGTCCATTTTGTTACACAGGCTTCTACTATTAGTATAATAAACACTCAATATATTTCTTCCGTTTCTATCTGTTTTACATTTATTACTTTGATGTTTGTTATTATGACTAACTATATTTTCAGCATTATCTACTTCTGTTTCACTGTTGTTTTTTTCACATGGTATTTTCCTCTCTTTACCATTGATGGGATTTGGACATATTAAAACCCCACCTTTACTACCCTGTCAACTATCTTCGCTAGCACCGCCACCCCCTTCCTACTTAAATGCACCCCATCCCTTGCATACATACTATCATTACCATAGTACAGGCTCCAATTATCAATGAATGGCGTCGACAGCTCTTTACACTGTTCTTCCAACCAGCAATTGAAACCGATTGCACGGGACATCCATTCACGACTGGCACCACGTCTAGGTAGGATAGAGCAAGCAATAGGAGTTCCACCCTTCACCCTAATCTTATCTAGAGCTTCCCTATACAGCTTACGCAGTTCGACACTGGTAAGCTTACCTACGTCATTGCCTCCTGCACTGAGTAAGACTATGGGGTTGTCTCCACAGTCATCAATTAGTGTTGTT
>CAUDMG010003766.1:0-2500 GCA_958450375.1 Homarus gammarus
ATTATCATTATCATTTTCTCCGTCGTCACTCAACCCATCATAATGAGTTTTTGGAGAGTTCAGCCGTCATTATCCATTACATCATTATCACTACTACTTATTATTTCCATCTTCTTATTCTTCTTTTCATCCTCCTCCTCCTCCTCTTTCTCTTCTTCCTCCTCATCTTCCTCTTCCTCCTTATAAATTCCTCATTTCAACATCGAGAGTTTGGGGAATTCAGTCACCATCCTCTTTATGGTGTATGGCTGCCTTCATTATCTTCACCATTCATCAGTAGTGTCATCGTTATCCAAGTGTCATGAGAACCATCATCATTACCGCCCCCATTATCACCATTATCCTCACCATCACCAAGTAACTAAAACTCTTAATATCATCACCACAACTACCATACACCACTAGCATTACTCTCACCATTCATCACCATCACCCTCATTCACCATCTCCTCCATCCCTTCACCATTCACATTTCATTACCCCCACATTCTCCACCATCTCATTCGCCTCCCATTACCACACCACACCACACCACACCTAAGGCCCCGCCCTCAATACCCTACCTCTTTTCCCTACCACTCCTCCCTTCCCCATCACTTCACCCCTCTTCCCTCCTCCCCACCCCACCATCACCACACCCCTCCTCTCCCCCCCACACTATTACCACACCCCTCCTATCTCCCCTTCTATCACCGCACCCATTCTTCCACACCCCACTATCACCACACCCCACCACCCATCACCAAAGTCATCACTCTGACCAACACATCATGATGGGTGATGTGGGAGGTGTGTAATGTGAGGTTGGTTGACCATCTTAATGCCGGGGTGCTCTGCGTGTGTCTCGCTGCCTGGGTTCCTGTTTTTACTTCTCTTCTGACTCTTTTTTACATTTTAATTTGTGTGTGTTTGTGTGTGTGTGTGTGGGGGGGGGGGGGGGGCACACACCTTACCCCCGCCACACTCCTCACACTTTCGCCGTCACTCCTTTACACAGTTTATGATAATTTACGCCCATAGGTTGCTCTCAGAATGGTGTGGGTGTGGTGATAGGTTACCCTCAAGCGTCCACATGTGTCTCCCAACACGGTGTGCGTTGGGTGACAGACCACCCACACAACTACTCAAACACCCACATGTGGTTCCCTCACCCCACCCACTCACGCCCACATGTAGCCACCAGTATGGCATGGGTGGGGTAACAGGCCACCCATTCGTGCCCGCATGTGGTCCCCAGCATGGTGTGGGTGGGGTGACAGACCACCCACACACCCACTCACGCCCGCATGTGGCCCCTGGCATGGTGTGGGCGGGGTGACAGGCAGAGAGTTACGGGCGTCAGGGGCCAGCGGTCCTCGTGTTTTGTTTCATAGACAAAAACACCAAGAAAACTATTTTTTCTTAGTCCCCGCGGGAGTCGAGCGTTTTTTGTTGATGTCGGCTGTGTCTATTTGTTTGTTTGTGCAGGGAGTTGTTGTCGGTCGTGTTTGTTTGTTTGTGTAGGAGGTGAGTGAGGGGGGAGGAAGGTGGAGGTGGTAATTTTAAGCTTAGATGTCCTTGAAATTCGTAGTATTTAAAAGAATTTTGCCTTAGTGTGTATGGAATGTTTATAATTTAATTAGTTTATTGAGTTATGTATATTATAATATCCACAACCATGTTACCCTAATAATGTATATAGAGTCATATATCACGAGTATATCTGGGGCGAGATATTTAATTACTTAGGAAAAATTAAAAGAAACTATGAAGATAGAGGTGAATGAATAGATCACTAATTATTTTCCTAATGGAGACTTGATGAAGTATCTGACGAGTCACTTAATCTACGACAAAATTTTAGTCGATTCTCCAATGTTAGTCGGGTAATTTTTTTTTCTACCGGGGCTTTAAAACGTATCTGTCTGACTCTTATAGTAGTTAAAATGGTGTCGATGTATCACTGAGACTCTACCGTAACTAAATTTATTGTTATTCTCTCCGTTTAATTCCTTGAGTAGGATGATTTACCCCGAGTACAATGTCATCTTACTTAAGGGAATATGTCGTACTCTAGGGGAGGGGGGGTTAATTCATTGTACTCTAGGGGTTAAGTAATCGTACTCAGGGGTTAAGTCATCGTACTCAAGGGTTAAGTCGTCGTACTCTAGGGGCTAAGTCGTCGTACTCTAGAGGTTAAGTCATCGTACTCAGGGGTTAAGTCGTCGTACTCTGGGGGTTAAGTCGTCGTACTCTAGGGGTTAAAAGTCGTCGTACTCTAGGGGTTAAGTCGTCGTACTCTAGGGGCTAGGTCGTCGTACTCTAGGGGCTAGGTCGTCGTACTCTAGGGGCTAGGTCGTCGTACTCTAGGGGCTAGGTCGTCGTACTCTAGGGGTTAAGTCGTCGTACTCTAGGGGCTAGGTCGTCGTACTCTAGGGGCTAGGTCGTCGTACTCTAGGGGCTAGGTCGTCGTACTCTAGGGGTTAAAAGTCGTCGTACTCTAGGGGTTAAGTCGTCGTAC
>CAUDMG010003766.1:7500-68957 GCA_958450375.1 Homarus gammarus
CCTTCTCCATTACCACACCCCTCATCCCCCACCCTCCACCCTCACCCCGCCAACCCCCACCCCCACCCTCACTCCCCCACCCTTACCCCCAAATGGTGAATTCATCTACTGTAAGTCACTCTTTTAAATTGGGGCATTAAAAAACAAAAAAGCGTCAAAACAACAGAGACTCGACCGGCTCACTACCTACCATGTTGATTGCCCGCACAAGATGGACGAACAGACAGAATCTCATAAAAATAAAGTTCTTTTTTTTCGCCCCCCAGGCTCCGTTGTGGGTCGTTTGACCTGTGCCCGGGTTGGCTAATTCCCGTAGAAAAAAAACACACACAAGAGAGAGATAGAGGAGAACACAATATCAACTTAGTAAATCATCCTTCCATTTCATTTCCAGGAACAACTTCAGTTCTCCACGAGGTTCACCCGTGGACAGCCATCGTTATTGGAACATGGGGAAATGTCGTCCGGCAACTATTTTTGAAACCAAAAGAAAGAAAATTGATTTGGATGGACATAAAATGTATAAATCTGCAAAGGAATAATATTTGTTATACGATATACTCCATACAGAACAGCACATGCAGAATTGTATTGTTCTTTTTAAAAGCGGTCCATGTTTGTGTACGAAAAATGCCGCCAGCCTCTACTCGCCGTTTATATCCTCCAAATTCGCCTAACCATCATAAAAGGTTAGCCTTTAAGATAACTAATACAACTAATTTATGTGTAGAAATGTATTGAAATCAAATTGAACTAAAAAAAAGTCGTAAATGGTCTATTTGAAGAGTGGTGAGAACAGCTTCCTCTGGGATGGTCAATGACGTCCTTTATCAGAATTAATATCGACCCAATTTTCGTAATGAGCGCAATTAATAACAGTCCATCACTACCAAAATAATCATTTCCTTAGTATAATTACTTATTAGCCTAGATTTCATATTTTAATAAGTCCAAATATGCCAGGTAACTAGTGCTAGGTACTTCCCAGTGACCTAAATGCATGTTTTATTTTTATATTCCCTTAGTGACTCGATGTATTACAAAAAAGAACTACTTTACGACTTGTTTGGGCCAACAGTTGGAGTGGTGATATTAATTAACTTTGCCATTCACACTGGTAGAATCAAATGAAGATATATTGGCTTTGTATGTCCATGATTTCAACAAAAATGAATAAGTCCATCTAAAATAAATGGAATTGATGATATTATTATCTTTTTGGCCATCCAGCGAATTTAATGATTTTAAGTTGACCGATTTTTACAGACAGAGACTGAGAGACAGACGGACAGAGACAGTTAGACAAACTAACTCTACCAAAGCACCAATCACCTACTGCGGCACCAAGAGACGCCAACCCCAGTAAACAGAAACCCTCCTCCTGGTGTACATTAACACAGTATAACCTTTTTCTTCTATATTTTAAATTTATTTATGTTCCTTTTTCGCACCCCCCCCCCCCCCCAGGCCCCGTTGTGGGTCGTTTGATCTGTGCCCGGGTGGGCTAATTCCCATTAAAAAAAAAAAAAAGCAACTGGCTGGGCCCAGCCTCGAACTGGTCCCGGCGGTGCTAGACGTAGTTCGTCAGGCCACCGCCAGGGGTCTACTGTCGGCTTTTCTGAAGGTGGTTTTGTTGTTTTTCTTTAATAATTCATATATTTTCGTAGTTTTTCTCAGGATTTGTATGAATTTATACTCAAATAGCAGAGTTACAATTGTATTGAAGCTGTGTGTGGCCCTTTTACAGCCAATCTTGGCTACTAACTCAAGATACACTTGTGTGTGCGTGTTTGACTGTCGTGTGTATGAGTGTCGTGAATCATGAAGAAATTTTGCAAGAACCTATACCAAAACACATACAAAAGAATACCAAACAGTTATAAACAACAGCGCCACGGTAACTCTGCTATTTGAGTTTAAAATCACGTTAAGAACTGCGAAAATAAATCAATTATTGAAGAAAAACTGCAAAAATACCACAAGTAACATAAATACAACTTCTGGAATGTTGATCAATGTCCCCCTGGCGGTGGCCTGGCGAACTAGGGGGGGGGGGGGGTCACAGCTTCCATGGTAAACACTTTAAATATTATGAGTGTCTCTCACCCACAATGGAGAGGCCTACCAAGTGCACTCTCACCACCGCTGTCTACACCTACACTATGGTTACTCACACGAGCCAGAAGCACCGGACATGGAGTAGAAAAATTGTCCTCGTTGCAGATGGTGACGTCATCGTGTGGGTAGCAACGGACCCTGGTGTTATGGTGAAGTAATGGTGAGGTGATGGTGATAGTAAAAGAGATGGTGAAGTTCTTGGGAAGGCCACAGTGCGGTAACGCTGAGAATGGTGATATTATGGTGAAATGATGGTGAGGTGACTGGAGGAACTATTCACTGGTGAAGGGTTACTGGTGCACCACTGAAGTATGAATGAAGAAGTAATGATAAAAAAGATAGCTAAAAGGAATGATGGTGACGTAATGGTGAGTTTTAATGGTGAACCAATACGGTCAGACTCCGGCGAGCTCACTGATAACGACGGAGAAATGAGCAATTATTTGAATAAATATTTTTCAACAGTTTTCACCAGCGAAAATTTAAACATGATACCCGAGGCACCGACTCTATAGATAGTGAAGAAAACAAATTAAGTGAGATAGTAGTGACTAGTAACGATGTTAGTAAGCAAATAGACAAACTAAAGCCTAATAAGTCACCTGGTCCCGATGAGATATTTGCCAGAGTATTAAAGGAATGTAAGGAAGAGCTTAGTATGCCCTTAGCAAAGTTGTTTAACATGTCCTTAAAAACAGGTGTAGTACCAGAATCCTGGAGGATAGCGAATGTAATACCGATCTTCAAGAAGGGGGATAGATCACTATCCTCTAACTACCGCCCAATCAGTCTAACATCAATAGTAGGCAAATTACTGGAAGCAATCATTTCAAGCTCTATTCGAAATCACCTGGAGAAGCACAGATTGATCAATGATTCCCAGCATGGCTTCACAAGCGGACGTTCTTGCCTAACTAATCTATTAACATTCTTTTCATCAGTTTTCGAATCAGTGGACGAGGGGCACAATTATGATGTGGTATATCTCGACTTTAGCAAAGCCTTCGACAGAGTACCCCACGAAAGACTAATTAGAAAGGTAGAAGCTCATGGCATCAAAGGTGACACCCTTAAATGGATTAGGGCGTGGTTACAGGACAGGAAACAGCGAGTGAGCATTAACGGCACTAAGTCCCATTGGAGCAACGTCACAAGTGGAGTTCCCCAAGGCTCAGTACTTGGACCATTATTGTTTATTATATACATAAACGACATAGATATCGGCATAGACAGCAACATAAGTAAATTTGCTGATGATACTAAAATAGGACGTGTTATCAAATCTGACGAGGACTCGGCAAAACTACAGGAGGATCTAAACAAATTTTTCGAATGGTCTGAAAAATGGCAGATGAAATTCAACATTGACAAATGTAAAGTACTCAGTATAGGAAATGTAAACAGGGAAACCAGATACCAGATGAACAACGATGCCATAGAGAAATCCGACTGCGAGAGAGATTTAGGAGTAATGATAAGTAGGAATCTTAAGCCAAGTAAACAATGTGTTTTTGCTCGAAACAAGGCTAATAAAGTACTTGGGTTCATACAAAGGAGTGTTAGTTACAAGACTAGCGAGGTCATCCTAAAACTGTATCTTGCTCTTGTGAGACCTCACCTGGATTACGCAGTCCAGTTCTGGTCACCGTATTACAGAATGGATATAGAATCCTTGGAAAGAATTCAGAGGAGAATGACAAGATTAATCCCGGGTATCAGGAACCTTGAGTATAGAGACAGGTTAAAGCATCTTAATTTGCACTCCCTTGAGAGACGTAGAGCGAGGGGCGACCTGATAGAGGTGTATAAATGGAAGGCAGGGCTAAACAAAGGGGACATTACAAAGGTACTCAAATTATCCAACCAGGAGCGAACTCGTAACAATGGTTTTAAATTGGACAAATTTAGATTTAGGCGTGAAATAGGTAAACACTGGTTTGGAAACAGAGTAGTGGATGAATGGAACAAGTTACCAAATATCATCATTAACTCGAATACGCTGAATTGCTTCAAACATAGGTTGGATGCTCATATGAGCAACAGGGGTTGGGTGTAAACGGGACTGCCCAGTATGGGCCAATAGGCCCGCTGCAGTTTCCTCCATTCTTATGTTCTTATGTTCTTATGGTGAGAGTTTATAAAGCGCAATGGTCCGGGTTTACAAGCTTTTACATATACGTGAACGCTTTAAGATTATAACACACACACACACACACACACACACCATTTTTATCCTTCATATCCCGAGAAAATTTACTCAACTAAAATAAATAACTCTGACCTGGAACCTGGACCACTATGTTATGCTGTAAAAATAAACTCCTAACTAGACCCCCCACAAGGTACCATGTCTTATGGTCCTGTCCAGCAGTCACTTATCTTATTATCTTAACAAAATTTGAATATTTTACTCTTATTACTTTTGTTTTTCTTATCTTCTCTTATCTTCGGTGTTTATCTGTGTTTTCTTTGTTTAAAGGATTTTATGTTTATTATTTTATGCTTATCTACTGGTGCCAAGTTACCACCAGTCTCTCAGTGAAGTAATGCCTTTTCCCGTTTACCCTTCCTCCCGCACACCAACACTCCCTCACATCAATTCTTCACCCACAACACTGCCCACACAATAACACTCCCCACACACCCCCTACACACTCACGACACTTGTCATGAAATATCGCCTCTTCTTCTCTAAATACACAATAGATCGACTTGTTGCCAGCCCCACATAATAATATACCATTGTCCTTCACTCCTCCCACTTTGGCTATCACGTACGTCTGGGTGATAAGAATATATGTGGATAAATACACCTAAATATTAGTGACAGCGACGAATATATTCTCATACAATGTTTTTCAAACGTTTTTTACTGCGACCCACAGCCAGAACAACAATTTGAATTGCGACCCATTAAACCTAGGTGTAATGATATGAAATGAGCTCAGGTTAGATTACGGGGGAAAAAACTACGATTACGAGTTTGCGTATGATGACTTAAGACACTGAGAACGATGACTAAGGTGTTGGGTATGATGACTTCAGACACTGAGAACGATGACTAAGGTGTTGGGTATGATGACTTAAGACACTGAGAACGATGACTAAGGTGTTGGGTATGATGACTTAAGACACTGAGAACGATGACTAAGGTGTTGGGTATGATGACTTAAGACACTGAGAACGATGACTGAGGTGTTGCGTATGATGACTTAAGACAGTGAGGACGATGACTAAGGTGTTGCGTATGATGACTTAAGACACTGAGAACGATGACTAAGGTGTTGGGTATGATGACTTAAGACACTGAGAACGATGACTGAGGTGTTGCGTATGATGACTTAAGACAGTGAGGACGATGACTGAGGTGTTGAGTATAATGATTTAAGACACTGAGAACGATGACTAAGGTGTTGAGTATGATGACTTAAGACAGTGAGAACGATGACTGAGGTGTTGCGTATGATGACTTAAGACAGTGAGGACGATGACTGAGGTGTTGAGTATAATGACTTAAGACAGTGAGAACGATGACTGAGGTGTTGCGTATGATGACTTAAGACAGTGAGGACGATGACTGAGGTGTTGAGTATGATGACTTAAGACAGTGAGAACGATGACTGAGGTGTTGCGTATGATGACTTAAGACAGTGAGGACGATGACTGAGGTGTTGAGTATAATGATTTAAGACAGTGAGGACGATGACTAAGGTGTTGCGTATGATGACTTAAGACAGTGAGGACGATGACTGAGGTGTTGAGTCTAATGACTTAAGACACTGAGAACGATGACTAAGGTGTTGAGTATGATGACTTGAGTGCCTTATCCCTAACGACATAAATCCTTAAGTAGAATGATTTTCAAGTGTAATTATCCCTTAAGTGAGGATTATTTATAAGTGTTGAGATCGTAAGTGCAATTACTTAACACTTGGACCACATGTAGTGTTAAGTGCAATTACTTAAGATCTGTGGATTTTGTGGATAATGTCCTAAAGTGCGATTACTTAAGACACTTGGAATGAAAAGATTAATTATTCCAAGTGCGATTACTACTAAACAACTCGACTTGGACTGATGAAGCCTTTAAGTGTGATTAAGTGGCTTTCTTAAGTGTGATTATTTAAAATCTCTTATATCAATGACAGGAGACGTAAATAAGCGTACTTAAATATCAATTAAGACAATTTCATAGTTACATCCAAATTAATCAAGTTAATTACTTATCGTTTTTGGCTTCAACTATTCAAAAACAACAACAACAATAAAACAACAATACCAACAATAAACAACAGAAGAAGAAGAAGAACAAGAACAAGAACAAGAACTCAATATATCAATCCACTATTATCCTGTTTACTCATCTCTCTCTTTGTCTCCTTCCACATCATCTTTATCATCGACTTAATCTCTTGGCAGTCTTCTTCATCTTTGCCTCGTTTCTTAACTTCCTCCTCAGAGATAAGACCCGTAATGACAAGAGTGTTTAAGGCAGTTATTAGCGCCTTAACTATTGTTCCCTGCAGGCTGTGTATAACCTCGGGCACACACACACACGTCTTGAGAACAGTCGATTGATATCTGGGTAATTACTGCCGTTCTTCGTTAGCTTTCTCTCTCTCTCTCTCTCTCTCTCTCTCTCTCTCTCTCTCTCTCTCTCTCTCATTTGTTCACTGTCTTTGGGTTTCCTGTTTTTATTCTTGGGCTTTCTGTCTCCCCTTCCTGTCATCGTCTGTCTGTCTATACGTCTCTGTCTCTCTTATCTGGTTCTCTCTTTTCGTTTATTTTTTTACATCACCACTTGTTTGTGTTCGTCTGTGTCCGTGATTGTCTCTGTGCTTGCGTGAGTGCGTGTCTGTATATGTAATTGCTTTGTGTGCGTGCGTGCGTTATGTCTATACACGCACACATATATAAGTAAGATAAATCATTCCATTTTTTAATTTCTCGACGCATTAACATATAGATAAGCATCCATGTTGTACTGCGAGAGGTCCAAGAAAATAATTTTTTTTAACCAATAAAAACCTTCCTTCTAATCATCTCGTTCGTTGATTGGCTTTCCCTCCCTGATACGTTTTATCCAAATATGCTGAACCATATTATGAAGAGTGGTGAAACTCTTGATGCATTGCTCCCTCACTCCTCACTCACAAACGGGGGGGGGGGGGAGGGGGACAGACGTAGGGAGAGAGAGGGAGGGAGGGGAGAGAAAGAGGGGGAGAGGTAGGGAGATAGGGAGAGAGAGAGAAAAAAATAAACAAATATTGGCAGGATGAACAACCTGTATCTATTGCCTCTCAAAAAACATAGCGGATATGTTTCAATATTCCCGAGAAGCAGTCAGGTCAGGGGTGGGGATGAGGCTTGATAATGAGAGCGAGCATAGCAAAACCAATAACCTTTTCCCAACACCTTTACAAACACACACACACACACACACACACACACACGAGTTTCAAGACGCTGAGAGACAAGTAAGCATAACGAGATGAATATTAAAGATAAAGAAGGAATATGGATAAAGAAGAAAGAACGATAGGGCTGGATAAAGGTTAGGGAAGAGAGAGATAAAAGGGATAAAGATTAAGTAAATAAAAAAGGCGAAAAGGGATACCTCCATCCCCTCTCCTCTCAACATCATACTACAGTACCCTACCCTACACTCGCCTACACCACAGCACACTACACTACCCTACACCACAGCACACTACACTACCCTACACCACAGCACACTACACTACCCTACACCACAGCACACTACACTACCCTACACCACAGCACACTACACTACACTACACCACAGCACACTACACTACCCTACACCACAGCACACTACACTACCCTACACCACAGCACACTACACTACCCTACACCACAGCACACTACACTACCCTACACCACAGCACACTACACTACCCTACACCACAGCACACTACACTACCCTACACCACAGCACACTACACTACCCTACACCACAGCACACTACACTACCCTACACCACAGCACACTACACTACCCTACACCACAGCACACTACACTACCCTACACCACAGCACACTACACTACCCTACACCACAGCACACTACACTACCCTACACCACAGCACACTACACTACCCTACACCACAGCACACTACACTACCCTACACCACAGCACACTACACTACCCTACACCACAGCACACTACCCTACACCACAGCACACTACACTCCCTACACCACAGCACACTACACTACCCTACACCACAGCACACTACACTACCCTACACCACAGCACACTACACTACCCTACACCACAGCACACTACACTACCCTACACCACAGCACACTACACTACCCTACACCACAGCACACTACACTACCCTACACCACAGCACACTACACTACCCTACACCACAGCACACTACACTACCCTACACCACAGCACACTACACTACCCTACACCACAGCACACTACACTACCCTACACCACAGCACACTACACTACCCTACACCACAGCACACTACACTACCCTACACCACAGCACACTACACTACCCTACACCACAGCACACTACACTACCCTACACCACAGCACACTACACTACCCTACACCACAGCACACTACACTACCCTACACCACAGCACACTACACTACCCTACACCACAGCACACTACACTACCCTACACCACAGCACACTACACTACCCTACACCACAGCACACTACACTACCCTACACCACAGCACACTACACTACCCTACACCACAGCACACTACACTACCCTACACCACAGCACACTACCATACAGCACTTCCATACCCGAGTGATCAGTTGTGAGCAACTGGCTGGGCCCAGCCTCGACCTGGTCCCGGCGGTGCTACAGGCCACCGCCACGGGTCTACTGGCGGCTTTTCTGAAGGTTCTTTTATGTTACATTTGTTGGTTTTGTTGTTTTTCTTTAATAATTCATTTATTTACGTAGTTTTTCTCAGGATTTGTATGAATTTATACTCAAATAGCAGAGTTACAATTGTATTGACGCTGTGTGTGGCCCTTTTGCAGCCAATCTTGGCTACTAACTCAAGATAAAGAAGGAATCGCCGTAAATAAGAAGGTCCGGCGCTCTTCTCAGGCTCGACCGCTGTCACCCAAACTGAAACAGACAACTGTCCCTTGACTCACCACGTAACCATAACGTATCTGATTGAGTTGTTAAGCAACAGGAACACTTTGGTAAAAGAAGAAATAATAACAACTTGTAGGAATCTCTCTGTCTGTCTGTTGGTCTGTGTCTGTCTGTTGGTCTCTGTCTGTGTGTGTCTCAGTCTCTGTCTGTCTTTGTATCTCAATCTCTGTCTGTGTCTGTTTCTGTCTGTCTGTCTCTGTCTGTTTGTCTCAATCTCTATCTGTATTTGTCTTTGTCTGTCTGTCTCTGTCTGCCAGACAGACATAAACTGAAACAGACAAACAGACAGATATTGAGACACAAAGATAAATAGACTGAGAGACACACAGGCAGAGACACTCACACACAGACAGAGACCAACAGACAGACGGACAGAGATAGTCAGACAGACAGACAGAATGCGAAAGGTAGACAGGCAGAGGCAGACATACAGATAGACAGTCAGGCAGGGACCTACATTGTGAGAAAGATATGACAGGCAGAGAAAGACGCAGACACACAGTCAGACAGAGACAGACAAAGTGAGAATGACAGACAGAGTGAAGAAGACAGGCAGAGTGAGAAAGACAGACAGAGTGAGAAAGACAAACAGAGCGAGAAAGAAAGACAGAGAGACAGACAGGGTGAGAAAGGCATACAGAGTGAGAAAGACAAACAGAGCGAGAAAGAAAGACAGAGAGACAGACAGGGTGAGAAAGGCATACAGACAGACAGACATATAGTCAAAGTGATAAATATAGAACAGACATACAGACAGATAGACAGAGACAGTCAGACCAAATGACAGACGGACAAAGACAGTTAGACAAACAGATATAGACAAAATGAGACTGTCAGACAGACAGATAACGAATGAGAGAAAGACATAGACATACCGAGACAGAAATAGACAGACAGAGACAGACACTCAGACAGACATACAGAGACTGACAGACAGACACACAGAGACAGACATAAAGAGACTGACAGATAGACAAACAGAGACAGACACAGAGAAACAAAGAAAGATAGACAGAGACACACACAGACAGTAAACAGACAGACAGACAGAAAGAGAGGGACAGACAGAAACAGAGAGACGGAGACTAACACAGACGAAAGAGACAGACAGACAGAGACAGTCAGACAGACGGGCAGAAACACTCTGTCTGTCTGTCTGTCGGTTTCTGTGAGTTTGTCTTTCTTAAAATATCGGTCTTTGTCTCTCTAGCTGTCTGTCTCATTGCCTTTCTCACTCTGATTGCCTGTCTGTCCGTCTGCCTATCACTGTCTCTCTGTCTATCTCTGTGTGTCTGTCGCTCTATGCCTGTCTGTGTTTTCTCTTGTATGAATGTCTCTGTGTCTGTCTGACTATCTCTGTCCGTCTGTCTGTTGGCCTCTGTCTGTCTGTGTGTATCTCTCGGTCTCTGTCTGTCTCTCATAATTCAGATGAAAATTATGCCAACACAAAAATATATTTTACATACATAACAATAATATGTTTATACGTGAATCTGTATTACATAAAATAGATGATGTAAGAAATACAAAGGCGCTGATTTTCCAACTGAAAGGCGCGATAAAAGCAACTTTCCTTATGCACGAGACACAACAAACAAATAATGTAATATATAGTCAAAGCAGATGCGAGTTGGAATTGAGGCGGAACAACCAGAAAAATGTTCCAAGTATTTCTTCTTTTACCAAAGTGTTCCTGTTCCTTTTTATTTACATTATCATTTGTACGACGAATGCTTCCTTATCTTGAGTTAGTGTATATACAACTTATTTATCAACACACACACACACACACACTGCAGCGCTATTTGTCTTATTTAAAACCATTTGTACGAGTTTCCTGACTTCCATTTATACACCTCGATCATATCGCCCCTCACTCTACGTCTCTCCAGGGAGTACAAATTTATGTGCTTTAATCTGTCTCTGTATTCAAGGTTCGTAATACCCTGGATTATTAGTCTTGTCATTTTCCTCTGAATTAATTCTAGGGATTCTGTATCCATTCTGTAGTAGGGTGACCAGAACTGAACTGCTTATTCCAAGTGAGGTACTTTGTTACCCCTCTTTCCTACTTATCATTACTCCTAAATCTTTCACACGCACACACAACAGTTGTAACTTGTAAACAACAACTCTAGCTCTGCTATTTGAGTATAAATTCAAACATATCCCCAGAAAAACTGCATAAACATATGAATTATTAAAGAAAAAAGAAAAAACACCATATGTAACATAAATAGGCCTTCGAAAAGGCCGATAGTAGACCCCCTGGCGGTGGCATGACGAACTACGTACCACCGTCTAGCGCCGCCGGAACCAGGTCGAGGCTGGGCCCAGCCAGTTGCTCACTTGAACTGATCACTCGGGTGGGTGACTTAAACACAAGACACTCACGAGTATGGCATTGATCCCTGCACTGCCCTTAACTGGGTGGTGATGTTGGGAGCTGTCATCTCGGGGGAAAAAAAAAAAAAAAAAAAAAAAAAAAAAAAACACCAACCCCCCCCCCCCCCCCCCATCCTCGCTCATCCTGGGAGGTGGTGAATGGTACAATCCACCAGTTGCCAACGGAAGGTATCAGGACCCACCGACTGGGAAGGGCGTGGAATCACCCCCCCCCCCCCCCATCCCCCCCCCAATCCCCCTCCCCCATCCTCGCCCATCCTGGGAGGTGGAGAATGGTACCATCCACCAGTTGCCAACGGAAGGTATCAGGACCCACCGACTGGGAAGGGCGTGGAATCCCCCCCCCCCCCCCATCCCCCTCCCCTATCCTCACCCATCCTGGGAGGTGGTGAATGATACCATCCACCAGTTGCCAACGGAAGGTATCAGGACCCACCGACTGGGAAGGGCGTGGAATCCCCCCCCCCCCCATCCCCCTCCCCTATCCTCACCCATCCTGGGAGGTGGTGAATGGTACCATCCACCAGTTGCCAACGGAAGGTATCAGGACCCACCGACTGGGAAGGGCGTGGAATCACCCCCCCCCATCCCCCCCCCTCCCCTCCCCCATCCTCGCCCATCCTGGGAGGTGGAGAATGGTACCATCCACCAGTTGCCAACGGAAGGTATCAGGACCCACCGACTGGGAAGGGCGTGGAATCCCCCCCCCCCCCCATCCCCCTCCCCTATCCTCACCCATCCTGGGAGGTGGTGAATGGTACCATCCACCAGTTGCCAACGGAAGGTATCAGGACCCACCGACTGGGAAGGGCGTGGAATCCCCCCCATCCCCCTCCCCCATCCCCCTCCCCCATCCTCGCCCATCCTGTGAGGTGGTGAATGGTACCATCCGTCAGGCGCAGACGGAATGTATCACGACCCACCGACTGAGAAGGGCGTGGAATCCCCCCCATCCCCCCCCCCCTCCCCTATCCCCCATCCTCGCCCATCCTGGGAGGTGGTGAATGGTACCATCCGTCAGGCGCAGACGGAAGGTATCAGGAACCACCGACTGGGAAGGGCGTGGAATCACCCCCCATCCCCCTCCCCCCATCCCCCTCACCCATCCTCGCCCATCCTGGGAGGTGGTGAATGGTACCATCCGTCAGGCGCAGACGGAAGGTATCAGGAACCACCGACTGGGAAGGGCGTGGAATCACCCCCCATCCCCCCCATCCCCCTACCCCATCCTCGCCCATCCTGTGAGGTGGTGAATGGTACCATCCGTCAGGCGCCGACGGAAGGTATCAGGAACCACCGACTGGGAAGGGCGTGGAATCCCCCCCCATCCCTCCCCCCATCCCCCATCCTCGCCCATCCTGGGAGGTGGTGAATGGTACCATCCGTCAGGCGCAGACGGAAGGTATCAGGAACCACCGACTGGGAAGGGCGTGGAATCCCCCCCCCCCCATCCCCCCATCCCCCCATCCCCCTCCCCCATCCTCGCCCATCCTGGGAGGTAGTGAATGGTACCATCCGTCAGGCGCAGACGGAAGGTATCACGACCCACCGACTGGGAAGGGCGTGAAATCCCCCCATCCCCCCCCCCATCCCCCTCCCCCATCCTCGCCCATCCTGGGAGGTGGTGAATGGTACCATCCGTCAGGCGCAGACGGAAGGTATCACGACCCACCGACTGGGAAGGGCGTGGAATCCCCCCCCCCCCATCCCCCCCATCCCCCTTCCCCATCCTCGCCCATCCTGGGAGGTGGTGAATGGTACCATCCGTCAGGCGCCGACGGAAGGTATCACGACCCACCGACTGGGAAGGGTGTGGAATCCCCCCTCCCCTATCCCCCATCCTCGCCCATCCTGGGAACTGGTGAATGGTACCATCCGTCAGGCGCAGACGGAAGGTATCAGGAACCACCGACTGGGAAGGGCGTGGAATCCCCCCCCCCCTCCCCCTATCCCCCATCCTCGCCCATCCTGGGAGGTGGTGAATGGTACCATCCGTCAGGCGCAGACGGAAGGTATCACGACCCACCGACTGGGAAGGGCGTGGAATCCCCCCCCCCCATCCCCCCATCCCCCTCCCCCATCCTCGCCCATCCTGGGAGGTAGTGAATGGTACCATCCGTCAGGCGCAGACGGAAGGTATCACGACCCACCGACTGGGAAGGGCGTGGAATCCCCCCCCCATCCCCACCATCCCCCCCCCCTCCCCTATCCCCCATCCTCGCCCATCCTGGGAGGTAGTGAATGGTACCATCCGTCAGGCGCAGACGGAAGGTATCACGACCCACCGACTGGGAAGGGCGTGGAATCCCCCCCCCCCCATCCCCCCATCCCCCTCCCCCATCCTCGCCCATCCTGGGAGGTGGTGAATGGTACCATCCGTCAGGCGCAGACGGAAGGTATCAGGAACCACCGACTGGGAAGGGCGTGGAATCCCCCCCCCCCCATCCCCTCTCCCCCATCCTCGCCCATCCTGGGAGGTGGTGAATGGTACCATCCGTCAGGCGCAGACGGAAGGTATCACGACCCACCGACTGGGAAGGGCGTGGAATCCCCCCCCCCCCCATCCCCCCATCCCCCTCCCCCATCCTCGCCCATCCTGGGAGGTGGTGAATGGTACCATCCGTCAGGCGCAGACGGAAGGTATCACGACCCACCGACTGGGAAGGGCGTGGAATCCCCCCCCCATCCCCCCATCCCCCCCCCTCCCCTATCCCCCATCCTCGCCCATCCTGGGAGGTGGTGAATGGTACCATCCGTCAGGCGCAGACGGAAGGTATCACGACCCACCGACTGGGAAGGGCGTGGAATCCCCCCCATCCCCCCCCCCCCTCCCCCATCCTCGCCCATCCTGGGAGGTGGTGAATGGTACCATCCGTCAGGCGCAGACGGAAGGTATCACGACCCACCGACTGGGAAGGGCGTGGAATCCCCCCCCCCCCATCCCCCCATCCCCCTCCCCCATCCTCGCCCATCCTGGGAGGTAGTGAATGGTACCATCCGTCAGGCGCAGACGGAAGGTATCACGACCCACCGACTGGGAAGGGCGTGGAATCCCCCCCCCCCATCCCCCTCCCCCATCCTGGGAGGTGGTGAATGGTACCATCCGTCAGGCGCAGACGGAAGGTATCACGACCCACCGACTGGGAAGGGCGTGGAATCCCCCCCCCCCCCATCCCCACCATCCCTCCCCTCCCCTCCCCTATCCCCCATCCTCGCCCATCCTGTGAGGTGGTGAATGGTACCATCCGTCAGGCGCAGACGGAAGGTATCAGGACCCACCGACTGGGAAGGGCGTGGAATCCACCCCCCATCCCCGCCCATCCTCACCCAGCACCTATGCACCTAGAAACTCAGCACATCATAAAGTAACTCCTGTTTTGTTAGAGCTGTCAAAATCCTCTTCCTCTCACCCCTCATGTCCCTCTCACCTCAGCCCCCCTTTCACCCACCTCCTCTCCCTCTCACCCACCTCCGCTCCCTCTCACCCTCCTCCTCTCCCTCTCACCCTCTCCTCTCCCTCTCACCACTTCCTCTCCCTCTCACCCAGCTCTCCCTCTCACCCCCTCCTCTCCCTCTCACCCCCTCTTCTCCCTCTCACCCACCTCCTCTCCCTCTCACCCTCTCCATCCTCTCCCTCTTCCTCTCCCTCTCGCCCACCTCCTCTCCCTCTCATCCCCTCCTCTTCCTCCCACCCACCTCCTCCTCCCTCTCACCCCTTCCTCTCTCTCTCTCACTCCTTCCTTTCCCTCTCATCCCTTCCTCTCCTTCTCACCCCTTCGGGATTAAACGACCTGGCGTTGCACAACTGGCTCACTTTCCTCTCAAAACACACAAACGCACATACACAGAAACATACAACATGCACACACACACACACACACACACACATCAATCATTGGGTGGATCAGTGTGAAATTTTAGGCAGTGTTTGCAAAGATAGATTACAGGGGGGGAGGGGAACTGCCTGTATTAATCATCATTTGCTCACAACACTTCTCCACACCTGTAAAAAACTCACCTAAACCTTCCGACACTTTAATTAAAATGAATCACCTTTGTAAATCGGCGTGAAAGACCAGCGCATTTATATTACACATTACTTAAATAATCACTCAGTAACTTAAAGAAGTTCACATTTTCTCTATAACATAATTTGCTTTTCATGGCTGCTATAGTGTGTGTATGGAGAGAGAGAGAGAGAGAGAGAGAGAGAGAGAGAGAGAGATTACAGTCTTTCTATAATTATAAATATACCGTCACCGTTTAGCTGTTTATTTTCACTTAGTTATATGATCTGTCACTACTGTCAGTTAGACGCACCTGTCTCCACGCAGTTTTACCATCACATGTATAAGAATCCCGTACACACCTGCCTTCCTCTGACGTCAGGGCCGTCTACACACCTGTTATCAACACTATCATGAGACGTCCTTAGCCCCAGGTATACAGTTTCCTTCACCTGTCAACACTTGCAATGTACACACGTCTTCACCTGTCAACATCACCTGTTGGTGGTCTCTCTCGTCTGGAGTCCACGCGTGTTGTGCCTCCCGCCGGGTAATTGACTTATCGAGTCGGCGTCGTGAGGAATTATGGTGACCTCGTATCACCGGGGCGCGAGGGTGGGGGGGGGGGGGAGGAGGGGAGGTAGAGTGCGTGGCAGCAGAGAACGAAAATGGTTGGAATTTCAGTGTGTGTGCTGGAGTGAGAGGGTAAGAACGTGTGTGGTGGACTGAATGTTGTGAAAAAAGTGTGTTGTAGTGAGAGGCAAGTGTTGTAGAGTGTGTGTTGCTGTAAGAGGGAGATGTGACAAAGTCTGTGTTGGAGTGAGAGGGATGTATAGTAGAGTGTGTGTTGAAATGAGATGGAAGTGTGTGTGTGTGTGTGTGTGTGTGTGTGTGTGTGTGTGTGTGTGTGTGTGTGTTACATATTTGGGGAATGGGTTACGAATTACAAGTAATATACAAGTAACTACAGTTCATTTCAACATAGTGACAGTGTTACAGTGTTACAAGTTATTGATAATTTTTACAATGGTTGGGACTGGGCTGTTCTTATAGCGATCAGTTCGTGCACGTATGGGCTGGATGCGGTTGTGGTGTCGCACAGCAATTCTCGGTGTCGGGGATGGTGTAGAAGCTTCTTACCAAATTTGCAGATGAGGTCGTGGTGATGGTCAGTAAGAGTGCGAGGTGGTTGTAGTAGTGTGTGTGTGCGTGTGTCCTGTAGACCGTGAGAAAGGAGCATTTAAGTGTGTTTGAATGGTAAGGTTATCTACCGAAGTGAATAAATATAACATTGTTCAGTACAAGAACGACATATAATGAAGATGTAAGTTAATTAAAGTGTCTCCCTCTAAGTGTATAATGGTGAACATTTTTATAACTCAGTAGATATCTCAATTTATAAGAGGAGAAAATGACTATAAATAACTTTAGGATTATAACTATGAATAAAAACTATAAGAAGAAATTATAATGAACTTGAAAGCACTGAAAGATGCATTTGAAGTAAATATATATATATATATATATATATATATATATATATATATATATATATATATATATATATATATATATATATATTAATATACCAGGTGTGATGAAGGTAATTTTTCATAATTGGGTCAAAACGCTTGAGACACAGTATGACTTTGGCTATTAAACGAGTTTCGGGTTACATATTGGAGAGTAATTTGTATATCCGAATAGTAAACAACGGGCAAGAAGTTTTTAAAGCATTAGTATGGTTAAGGTGTACACAGTGTGGGTATAGAACGTAGGTGTGTATGTAGTTAGTGTATGATAGATATAAAAGCATATAAAGATAAAACTGTATTTAAACATATATTCGTGTTGGCAGATTATATGTCTCTGTTTGTTTTAGAGTACTGTAGGTATTTTTTGTTTCATAAATAATACGTAGTCTTCTTTATCTAACGCCTCCCACGTTATCACAAGGTGTAATTTCACGCTTCATATGTTCAATAAGTTGGAAGAATACCAGCAACCCACCTGTCTTGTTCTCTCGCAACACGACTCCTCTTGACCAGTCCAGATGTTCTTTTGTCCGCACGATATGTAAATGATCCGCAGAATAACACACACACAAACAAAGAAAACCATAATAAAGTTAATGCATCAGAAGCACAGGGAATAAACAGTGTTACATGTACTTTAAGTCAGATCAAGTACAGAGCATTAAGTATGTAAGTTAATATGTAGTAAGTAATGACTATAATATCATAAGTCCAGACTTATGAGCTGCTGTTAAGAAAACTTTCACTTGCCTTTGTAATGCCCGACGTATATCTGCTTGTGTCTTGCAGTTGAGGTTCACCGCCAAGACATATCATTCTCATTTTTCACATCTTATGAATTTTGCCTCAATCTTCTTTTTCTCTTATTTTTTACCTTTTTTTTCATATGGGTAATTCTCTCTCTCTCTCTCTCTCTCTCTCTCTCTCTCTCTCTCTCTCTCTCTCTCCTTGTCGTTTCCTGTCTTTACGTCTGCTTTGTTTCTTTATTCCGTGTTTTTCTTCCTCTTTCTGTTCCTCTAATCGTTTCACTAATAGTTTTTATTTACAAATCCTCTTTTTTCACTCTTTACTATACCCGCCGCAGGTTCCTCCCTTCATCTCTCTCTCTCTCTTCCCCCCAACGCAAACCCCTTCCATGCTTCCAACCCCTCTCACCGCATCCCCCTCTCTCCTACCCTTCCCACTACACTCCCTCCCTTCCACACCTCCCATTCCTCAGCACCCCCTCAGAACCCCTCCCTCCCCCTCTCATCCCGCAGCACCCCTCCCTCCCCCTCTCATCCCGCAGCACCCCTCCCTCCCCCTCTCATCCCGCAGCACCCCTCCCTCCCTCCCATCCCCCAGCACACCTCCCTCCCTCCCATCCCCCCAGCACCCCTCCTCTCCCATCCCGCAGCACCCCTCCTTTCCTCCACCCTAAGCACCCCTCCCTCCCATCCCCCAGCACCCCTCCTTTACTCCACCCTGAGCACCCCTCCTTCCCACCCCCCAGCACCCCTCCTCTCCCATCCCGCAGCACCCCTCCCTTCCTCCATCCTAAGCACCCCTCCCTCCCACTAACGACCCCCTTACTACTACTATATACACTGCTTACTAATTCCCTGCGTCTATCTCCCCCTTTTCTCCTCCTCCTTCACCCTGCCCTCCTTCTCTCTCCCCCCTTCCCGCCTCCCCTTCTCCCCCCCCCCCGTGTTCTTCCTTTCCATTCCCTCCTACCCCTTGCTCTCTCTTCCCCACCTTTCCTTCCTCCTCCCCCTGCCCTCTTCCTCCCTTTTCTCTCCCCTTGCTCCCCCTTCCCTCCTTACCTCTTAGACCTTCTCGCCTCCTCCTATCCACCTGCCTTATTATTCCTTCTCTCCTCCTCTAACCCTGCCCCCTTCATCCCTCCTTCCCTCCTCTTACTCCCTCTGCCTTCTTCCCCCCCTTTCTTTCCCCCTCCTCTCCCCTCTTCCTCCCCCTCCTGCCCTTCCCCTACCATGTCCTCTTCCTCCCCCCTGCCCAGCTGACCTCCCGAGCCACACAACAACGGAGGGTCTGACCATGTACGCTGTGCTTTCGTTCTGTCACCCAGAATACGAATGGCCATCTTACACGTCATCGCGAATTGGCCCTCTTGTTTAATTTATCTTCCTTCCCGATTGTTCAAAATTCTACCGTCGGTTTTAAAAAGATTTCTCTTGTGATGTAAGCAAGTTGTAAAGGCTTATATGTGAACTACTACTACTACTACTTTTTTTTTTTTTTTTTTTTTTTTTTTTGGCCTCCAGCCTCCCACAATAGCCACACCTTCGCCACCATTTATTTACCTTAATATTAGATATCCTAATACATAAGAAGCTATCCTATCTGTGTTAAATTAGTTGAGCCGCAGATCCATGCGGCATTCAGTGACTGTAGCCTCATAGTCAATATCTATCTACTACTACTACTACTTTTTCAATGTGGCGCCCAGCCTCCTCCAATAGGAACTTCTTTGCTACCATTTTATTACCTTACTATTAAATATTCTAATACAAAAGTAGCGACTCTAGCGGAGTTACAGTAGTTAAGCCGCAGATCTATGCGTCATTCAGTGACTTTTGCCTCATAGTCAACATATGCGACCATTGTCGGCCTTGGGGCCGAAGATTTCGTTCCTCCGAGGTAAAGCAAAGCAGACCTAAGCAGAGAGGACAGTCGACATCTCAATCAGGCTGCAGCGTAACTTCTGGGCTGCTGCTTCTGTTCGGATGACACCTTAGCCAGCCTTGATGATGATGATGATGATGATTATGATGATGCATCTTTGCTTTATCTTCCTTTAGTTTATCCAGACACTTCTCTCTCTCATCTCTTTTTTTTAGACTGGTGTAATTACCAACTTTGTTATGCGCTTAATGACCTTAGTTGTTGAATCATAGTAGTAATCATTGATTCAATCGTATCTTCACCTTGAACCACACACCAACACAAGGATCCGAAACATGAAATCCGAAATATCCATCCAGGGATTCAAAGTATGGAGCCACAAATCCGAAACACGAACCCAAAGATCCGAAATAGGAACCAGGGACTCGAAGCGTCAACTCAGATATCCGAAGCATGAACCCGAAGATCCGAAACATTATTCATACGCAAATTGGTTTAAGTCGTATCAGGTGAGTCGTTGTCTCAGCCACGCTTGTAAACAAAAGCAATTAGCAGTCTGACAGGTGACAGGTGAAAGCACAGATCATCTGACGTCTATGTGAGGAACTGGTGCTGTCAGCGATGGTGCGGTCAGGCAGGGTCTCATGTTGTCAGTGATGATGGTGGTGGCAGTGTGGTCAGCAGGGTCTCATGTTGTCAGTGATGG
The DNA here is from genome assembly GCA_958450375.1 of Homarus gammarus. Lineage (NCBI taxonomy): Eukaryota > Metazoa > Arthropoda > Malacostraca > Decapoda > Nephropidae > Homarus > Homarus gammarus. Next base: position 28,069 of record CAUDMG010003766.1, read on the forward strand.
TGGTGGTGGCAGTGCGGTCAGGCAGGGTCTCATGTTGTCAGTGATGGTGGTGGTGGCAGTGTGGTCACCAGGGTCTCATGTTGTAAGTGCGGTCAGCAGGGTCTCATGTTGTCAGTGATGATGGTGGTGGCAGTGTGGTCAGCAGGGTCTCATGTTGTCAGTGATGGTGGTGGTGGCAGTGTGGTCCAGGTCATGTTGTGTGGGTCAGCAGGGTCTCATGTTGTCAGTGATGGTGGTGGTGGCAGTGTGGTCAGCAGGGTCTCCTGTTGTCAGTGATGGTGGTGGTGGCAGTGTGGTCAGCAGGGTCTCATGTTGTCAGTGATGGTGGTGGTGGCAGTGTGGTCAGCAGGGTCTCATGTTGTCAGTGATGGTGGTGGTGGCAGTGTGGTCAGCAGGGTCTCATGTTGTCAGTGATGGGGTGGTGGCAGTGCGGTCAGGCAGGGTCTCATGTTGTCAGTGATGGTGGTGGTGGCAGTGTGGTCAGCAGGGTCTCATGTTGTCAGTGATGGTGGTGGTGGCAGTGTGGTCAGCAGGGTCTCATGTTGTCAGTGATGGTCGTGGTGGCAGTGTGGTCAGCAGGGTCTCATGTTGTCAGTGATGGTGGTGGTGGCAGTGCGGTCAGCAGGGTCTCATGTTGTCAGTGATGGTGGTGGTGGCAGTGTGGTCAGCAGGGTCTCATGTTGTCAGTGATGGTGGTGGTGGCAGTGTGGTCAGCAGGGTCTCATGTTGTCAGTGATGGTGGTGGTGGCAGTGTGGTCAGCAGGGTCTCATGTTGTCAGTGATGGCGGTGGTGGCAGTGCGGTCAGGCAGGGTCTCATGTTGTCAGTGATGGTGGTGGTGGCAGTGTGGTCAGCAGGGTCTCATGTTGTCAGTGATGGTGGTGGTGGCAGTGTGGTCAGCAGGGTCTCATGTTGTCAGTGATGGTCGTGGTGGCAGTGTGGTCAGCAGGGTCTCATGTTGTCAGTGATGGTGGTGGTGGCAGTGCGGTCAGCAGGGTCTCATGTTGTCAGTGATGGTGGTGGTGGCAGTGTGGTCAGCAGGGTCTCATGTTGTCCGTGATGGTGGTGGTGGCAGTGTGGTCAGCAGGGTCTCATGTTGTCAGTGATGGTGGTGGTGGCAGTGTGGTCAGCAGGGTCTCATGTTGTCAGTGATGGTGGTGGTGGCAGTGTGGTCAGCAGGGTCTCATGGTGTCAGTGATGGTGGTGGTGGCAGTGTCTTGTCTTTTACTCCTCCTCCTCCTCCTCCTCCCTTTCCATTCACTCTTCCTAGTCTTCCGCTTCCTCCTTTTCCTTTTCTTCCTTTTCGTCTCCTCTTATCTTTTTCCTTTATCGCCTTTTCCTCCTTTTCCTCCTCCTCCTCCCTCCCTCTCCTCCTCCTCGTTCTTTCTTCTCTTATTTATCACCACCACCACCATCATCATCACCCTCCTCTTCTTCTTCTTCATCGTCTTGTTTGTCTTGCTTCATGTCATCATCCTACACATATTTGTTAATCACAAGCAAACTTCTTTTCAATGCTTCAAGATTTGGGCTTCTCCAACGTCCTTAAGATCATCACCCCGACACAGAGAGGCTGAGAGCTGGAGCCACCACTGTACGCTGGCACTAAGGCTGGTGGCTGGTCAAGGTCTTCATAAACGAGTCTTGCATGATTTATATCTGCTGTGCTGTCCACTCATTTTCTTGTGTATATAAAGAATTAAATATTGTCGAAAGATTTTTTTATATTTTTTTATAGGAAATATGCTGACGTAGAGACGATAGATTTTTAGTGATTATTACAAATACAATATGCATTAATAAGTAGTGTAGTACAATACATATATACAATAATGTTGGATAATCTGTAACCATAAATCAATAATACAGAATACATTATATGAGACATTACTAAAATACGTAAGCTAAGATTTTTTTAACAAGATCTATAATACTTATATTACTTAAGTACACATACAATATATCAATGACCGTCTTAAATTTTTTTAAGGGATCCTGTAAAAAGTTTCGAATGATTTTTTTTTTTTAAGTCTTCTGTAACCACACAAAACAAATGTCAAGAGCATTGTCCATGTCAGTATGTGGGTCAAGGTCTGTCACATACACACACACACACACACATGACAGCACACTTCAGGAGAGACAGAAGAAGGAGATTCACCAGTCACAAGAGCTCGCCTGCTGCTGTTGTTACGTTGTTTTTCTCGCCTTTAAAAACTGACTAAGCTCTTGAAGCACGTACACTGAAGTCAACTCACACAGTAGACAACAGCCATTAAACAGAGAGAGAGAGAGAGAGAGACCTCACTTACGTAACACACACTCAAACTATATAATTATTTACAAATACACCTCAACAACAACAACACTAAATATAATAAACACACATCAAAAAATAATATAAAAGTTGGTGTATATGATGACACTGTTAGTCTTTATTGACAACCATTATTGGGTTATAAAAGTGAGAGTCAATTTGTGAGGTATGAGTGAGGAGGAAGAAGGGGGAGGAGGAGGAGGAGGAGGAGGAGGAGGTAGGGAGGTGGGGCTGAAGAGGAGGAGGGGGGAGGATGAGGTGGGGGAGGAGGGAAGCGAAAGACAGGGGAAGGGGGGAGGAGGAAGAGGTGGAGAGGAGGGGGAGGAGAAGGAAGAAGAGGAGGTGGGGGAGGAGGAACTTGGGAGGAGAAGGAGGTGGAGAGGGAGGAGGAGAATTTAGAGGTGGAGGTGGGGGAGGAGGCGGGGAAGGAGGAGGAACACATCAGGAATAATTATATAAGTTTGTTAGTGATGAGTCGATGGTGTTATGGCACAAGAGATCGAAACCTGCCAATAGAGGTTCGAATCCCCAAAATGTCTAGATGTAAATATAGAAAATAATATAGATAAAACGAAGGAAATTTTGAGAAAAGTGAAAAAGTATAATTTACTTTTTGAAAGCTTATGCGAAATAATCTTGAGTATTATGGAGACATTCCCTGTATAACGTGATAACATTCTCAAGTATAACGTGATAACATTCTCAAGTATAACGTGATAACATTCTCAAGGATAACGTGATAACATTCTCAAGTATAACGTGATAACATTCTCAAGTATAACGTGATAACATTCTCAAGTATAACGTGGTAACATTCTCAAGTATAACGTGATAACATTCTCAAGGATAACGTGATAACATTCTCAAGGATAACGTGATAACATTCTCAAGGATAACGTGATAACATTCTCAAGGATAACGTGATAACATTCTCAAGTATAACGTGGTAACATTCTCAAGTATAACGTGATAACATTCTCAAGGATAACGTGATAACATTCTCAAGTATAACATGAATACACTCACTAGTATAACATACATACCCCGGTGTTACGTTCCACCTCGTGAAATTATTATAACTGTGCTAAGAAATAGGACAATTACATTAAGATTACACTTCGTACCAACCATCACAACAACCCCTCAAGACTTTGTTATGAGACAGGTGCGACGAGATACCAATTATCGCATAAAACACGTAATTAAGGTGACCTGAACCGGTGAGCCGTCAGGGAGTCAGCTGGTGGTTTAAGGAGAATATTAATATACATGTGTGTGTGTGTGTGTCTGCTGGGGGACACTTCGTACCAGGGACATAGACACACAGGGAAACGAACACAAGATAGAGATAGGAGCAGATGGATTAAAATAGCCATTTCTTGATATAAGTTCTTACAGGACAGAGGTGTAACGTCTGTCTCTGGAGAATTTTTCCTATGTGTTAGAAATACCTCAGGAGATGGTAAGGTCATTAATTTTTGTTAGTTAATTGTCATTTGATATAATGAATAAGCAATTATACTTGATATACATATATGTGAAGTATATAGATGAAGCATAAAGTAATTTATATGAGAGTTTTTGATGAACTAAATAATTCTTTGTTAATATTAATATGCTATTGTGTGATTATTGTTTTAAAGATTTTACTGATTATACAGTAAGTAACTAGATATAATTTACTTAACAGTGAATATATGAAAATATAATAGATTGAACACAACACAACACAATACCTGTAATATGATAATCAACACATTTAAACTCACTATAAACGAGGAAACATATAAATACGTAAATTAGTAAATAAAATAAGGTTGTTTACATCACTACCACACATAACACACACACACACACACACACACACATATATATATCTTGATAAAATCACACGGGAAAATGGAAACAACGGAGTACCTCAGCTTTCGTCTTTATTCAAGACATCTTCAGAGGCAACTGGATTACATGGACAGAGAGAGGCTTAAATATACAGGGTGACCTTAAAAACATGATGTCAGGTCATAATGATGTCATCCACTAATCCCCACACCAACACACACGTAGAGGAGCTAGTCACGTCACCCCCCTTCTCTTAAGCTCGATATATGAGACAACGGAGGGTTGGAATATATTATACAGCAATTATTATAAACGTTGAGTTATAGGTAAGGGAAGAAAAAGGTGGTTGAGAAGAGGAAAGAAAGAAAAAAAAGTCGATGTAAAGTTAATAGTAAATAAAACAGTAAGAGTTATGCAGAAAGAGAGAGAGAGAGAGAGCGAGAGAAAGAGAGAGCGAGAGAGAGAAATCGAGAGAGAGAGAGAGAGAGAGAGAGAAACGATTAAGAAAGGTAACACAGACAGAATTGGAGAGATGGGTGGAGGGTGAAGCCTTAATACTGGGGCGTCTTTAACCAGGAGTAAATAGGTCTTACCGTGATCATAGGTAAACCAACATGAAATCGTACACACAAAAGCTTTTATCGCCTGTCTCACTTACTTAACATTCATGTATCTACTTAACTACACTATTATTTGGCCTTTCTTACCATCTACTACCAATACTTATCTCCAGCTGAAGCGTAAATAGGAGTAAATCTTTTCTGAACTACTAAAGCCAAATTATCGGTTCTGTAGCTGTATGTAAATTAGACAATGAATTTACAGACGGGTGGGTTTAACTCCACTATCTCTTGGTCTCTCTTATTGGTAATAGTGATTTAATTTCATGCTTATCAAAGTTCATATTCGGATTTATTGACCGGGCAATTTGGACGAGGGAGATGTATGAACGTCAGGAGGGTGTCAGGAACGTCAGCGGGGTGTTAGGAACGTCAGCGGGGTGTCAGAAACGTTAGTGGAGTCTAAGAACCGTTTACGGGGTGTCAGAAACGTCAGTGGAGTGTCAGGAATGTCAGCGGGGTGTGAGGAACGTCATTGGAGTGTCAGGATTGTTAAGTGGATATCAGGAACGCCAGCAGGATATCGGGAACGTCAGCAGGGTGTCAGGGACGTCAGCGGGGATATCAAGAACGTCAGCAGAATATCAGAAACGTCATCGGAGTGTCAGGAACGTCAGCGGGATGTCAGTGGAGTATCAGGAACGTCATTGGAGTGTCAGGATTGTTAAGTGGATATCAGGAACGCCAGCAGGATATCGGGAACGTCAGCAGGGTGTCAGGGACGTCAGCGGGGATATCAAGAACGTCAGCAGAATATCAGAAACGTCATCGGAGTGTCAGGAACGTCAGCGGGGTGTCAGGAACGTCAGCAGGGTGTCAGGAAAGTCAGTTGGGTGTCAGGATAAATGATCTAAATAACAGTGCCAGCTAGTCTTCCTCTCTCCCTAGTGCCAACCGCGTGTACAGGGGTGCCAGTATTCCCCTCCCCTCCCCTCCCTTCCCCTCCCCTCCCCTCCCCCATTAGATAGTATTACCAACATCTGACTCAGGACGTCCTTGTAACAGTAGTACCAACCTAAACTGTTATAATGGTACCAACATTAACCCACAGTCTAGTGTTCGAGTGAGGCGAATTTTCCTCGCTCGAAACACTAGTACCAATACGCATGTTCCAAAGACCAGTGATGCCAAACGCTATAGACTTCACTTGACTCTTAGATGCAGTGATACCAAATCTCCTCCACCTCCCCCCCCCCCCCCTCCAGAATGTGTGTAGATTTGGCGAAAATATTCTAATAGGATGATAAAGACCTACATTTATATGTAGTCTTATGTTCATCACTTAGATAATATGCTGTTATTACTATTGTTATTATCTTTATTACCATTGTTATTACTATTGTTTTTATTATGAGATAGAATAATAAAAGAGGTACAGATAATCTTCACCATTCAGATTGATGACGTAGAGGAGTTAACAATAACTGTGTCAGAATTAGTAGGGCGGGGTGCAACAACGGCATCCTGACCAACACTTATCTCACCTTCAGTAGGGCGGGGTGCAACAACGGCATCCTGACCAACACTTATCTCACCTTCAGTAGGGCGGGGTGCAACAACGGCATCCTGACCAACACTTATCTCACCTTCAGTAGGGCGGGGTGCAACAACGGCATCCTGACCAACACTTATCTCACCTTCAGTAGGGCGGGGTGCAACAACGGCATCCTGACCAACACTTATCTCACCTTCATATCTGGAAAAAGGTTACACACACACACACACACGCACCTCGACGCTTCACGGGCATAGAAACAAAAGATAGTGGTAAAGAAAATCGTTCAAGGGAATCGGAGTTAGTTGAGCCTAATGAATAATCCATTAGAAAATATCCTTACCTGGCGTTACCTGTAGATGGAAGAGCCTACAACATGTTCTCTTTGTTTTGGGGAGTAAATTAAACGTCTTAAATCCCTTTCTGTACGATTTAAACTCCTTCTATAATCCCCAGATTAAGGTACACGACACAGAATACCTAAATAGTAATCCCGCGGGGGCCGTCAACACCACTCACATGCCACTTGGAAGGAAATCGACGTAAAAGCGGACAGGTTTTTGTGTTGACTTGATAAAATATGTAGCTGTTAAGTTTACCATTGATATCTTATGGTGGTGGGGAGTAGGAGTGGGAAAGGAGAGGCACGGGAGAGAGGGATAGGAAACGGGGACAGGGGGAGGAGAGGGAAGGGTGGAAGGTGAGGGGGAGATGATGTTGATATATCTAACTTGTATCATTTTATCTTCGATTCTTAATTAAGGTGGAACAATATAAAGGTTACTCGTATCAAGACGTAGAGATGAGTCACTGTGCTTTCTGATTGATTTTGCCGCTTGCAGCGGCTACTTTATAGTGCACCCCACACTCATCTTGTGAGCGGTAGCGCAAAAGGATTACAGAGTTGGGTTTACAAAGGGTCATAATAATTAACCCCCTTGTCAGGATATTATGGCACTGAATGTTACACAGTATTTCATTTACATTATTTGTTTAGTTCTATACATAAAGGGTAACTTATTCACAAATGCGTGAGAACAGACGTGTGAGGCAATATGTCTGGCCTCACACTTTGTCATTCACATTTACGTGGGAGGTATTCAAGCACATTGCGTATTTGGTTCTGTACATGAGAATTGATATAGTTACTAAGTGCAAAAAAGTGGATACAATCTTAATATGTCGGCTATCTTGCCATTAGAGATGAAGTGTTGTGCCATTTCACACACAGTGTGCTTGGACCTGTCCCTAAAAGGTTCTATCTTCACACAGTCGAGGACGTAGTGTTCAAGTGTGTGGCCATATGTATGGCCACACACTTTACATTTAGTTTTGTTTACATCTGCTTGAGGAACATACTGCCAAAGGTACTTATATCCTAACCTTAATGTAGCGGTTACAACATCTTGTAATCTTGTGATCTTGTTACTTGCTCCATATACATGTTTCACTTGATACATCTCATCATGGTAACCTATGGATCGACTAGTGCCTGTTTCCACTTGTCTACTTGCGTCAAACTCATCAATAAGTTCTTTCCTAATTACAGTTTTAAGGGTTCTTTTTGACAGACCCAAATTGTATTCAACGGTGTCTTTGTTAGACGCGAGTTTGGCGAGGGCATCAACTCTGTCATGATTTATGAGGCCTATGTGAGAGGGGATCCACAACAGTTTGACCCTGACACCCCGGTCAACAAGGCACGCATATTTGTGTCTGGCTTCAGAGACAAGAGCGTGACAACCTGAGTCGAGGGTTCCAAGGGCAAGTAGTGAGGATAGAGAGTCAGTGATGATGAGACTGTCAGTAACAGTGGTTTCAGTGAATTTAATAGCTGTAAATATGGTAACTAATTCAGTTTGTAGAGTGGATGCCCAGTTGTTAATTCTAACTCATTTCTCAATTATATTACCGTCAGGATGAGTCACAACAATAGCACTTCCCGCCCTCCCACAGGCGGTGTTTAGAGATCCATCAGTGTAGATGGTCTGTGTGATATTATCATCAGTCTGTAGAGTGTGTATGTGTTCAAGAGCTCTCAATTTGTCAGTGTGTTGGAGATAAATGCTTTGTATAATTAATTTTTTAGGCGGATACGTCGGTATTGTGATATCGAAGGGAACTGTCCGCCAGGGTGGCAGGAAGCGCTGTTGTGTCTCAACTTTGTACAGGTGGTCTTGTCCAAACATCTTTATATGTGTAGCTGTAGTTTGGATCCATTTAGACTCAGTAGTCCCATGGTTCATACATTCTAGCAATTTTAAGGAAACAATGTTATGAGGATCACCACGCAGAAGCCTCAGGGCTATCATGAGGTTGACTTCAATTATTCTATCTTTAACACTGGGTATACCTAGTTCTTTCCTCATATTAAGTACTTTAGTGCTCATGGGACATCCTAGGATAATTCTGAGGGCTTTATTTTGCATTTTCTCGAGCTTGTCAACGCCTTTCCCGTCACGAATGACCAGGGCTGGTGCGTGGTAATCTATCAGAGATCTTATATAGCCTAGGTACATTGTTTTAACAATTCTAATATTAGCACCATAGTGCGGGCTGTACCCCGCTACACTTCTAAGAGGTCTCAGTCTGTCAGTACATTGGCGGGTTAGCTGTTGTATGGCAGGTAGGGTACAAGGGACGGAAACACCAAGATATTTAAAAGAAGAAACATAGTCAATAGTGTTGTTACCTATCTTGAACTTGGCGGGGCCGCGTTTGCGGTTACCAGCTTGTTTGTTGAACACCTTAGTTTTGTCAGTGGAGATAATAAGACCGAGGTTCTCACAGGCTGCGTATACATGGTTCAGGGTGGTTTGCATTTCACGATGAGTTTTAGTATGTATAAGAATATCATCAGCATAGCTGATTGAGATATTGCTGGGGTTGTCTGGTATTAAATTTAATAATGCATTCATAAGAACATTGAACAAAGTGGGGCTAAGTATTCCACCTTGAGGGGTACCAAGTTGCATATCTTTAACTTCACTTTTGTAACCCTGAAACAGTGCAGCAGCCCTTCTGTTGGTTAGGTAACCACTTATCCAGTGCAACAGCCTACCTCCTATATCCATTTTGGCTAGTTCGTACAATATCAGTTGCCTATTGGCAATATCAAATGCAGCTTTTAGGTCAAGAAATGTGGTGTATCTGTGCCTTTCATCACCATGCACAGTTAGGAATGTGGTGATGCAATTATGTACATCTTTACCATGGGTGAAGCCATTTATGTTAGGAGACATGTGTTCTCTGATTCTATATAAGAGTCTGCCAAGAACCATCCTCTCAAAGGTTTTACACAGGCAGCTGGTTAGTGATATGGGACGAAAGGCATCAGGCAGTCCTGGTTTCGGTATTGGTACAACAATACTGCTGGTCCATGATGTGGGTAGTTGGCCCTCGGCATGACTCATATTGTACAATACCAACAATGGATTGCCTGGCACGCGCCTTAGTAGTCTAATGATGTTGTAGGTGACTCCGTCCTCTCCAGGGGAAGTAGACCTACCCCTGGCGAGGGCGGCGTCAAGCTCCCACTCAGTATATGGAACATCACACTCATCGTGCTGTTTGCCCAGCATAAAGCTAATAAGATTACTTCTCTCAACAGACTTCGCATCAAGGAGTCCCCGAGTCCCAGCTGGTGACATGTCATAGCTCGACACATGAGCCCACTTTGTTATTAGCTCATTCGACTTTTGCAGAGGGTTTGGATGGGAGACGTGTCTACTGCTTTTACCTCTGATTGTGTTTATGTCTTTCCATGCTTTGCTGAGGGATGTGTTTTGGTTCAGACTGTTGACATATGTCTCCCATGCATTTTGTCTGAGTTCGTTTACACGTTCCCTGACAGCAGCAAGGGAAGCTTGATACAATATTACCATTTGAGGTGTTCTAATTTGTTTGTAGCACTTACCCATCCTCCTGACCCTCGCCATGAGTTTTTTTCAGCTCAGGGTCATTATAGCACTGCTGTTGCCTGTTCCCATTATGCTGACCACGTTTTCTCCTTTTTTTGGTGGAGTCATTGTTGGTGAAGTATGTATAAGTCCTATCTATCAGATCGTCATGGAAACTTTGGTAGTTGTCAGGTTAGTAGTCCTTGTACCAGTCATGGATGAAGTCTATGAACTGGCTTTCATGTTCTTGCTTGACTGTGATTCTACGTCTGTTGAGTTCACCACCAGTGGGGGTGTCATTGGCTACATGTATACTAGCTTGGATTGGGCTGTGGTCAGACATAAGATCAGTGACAACATCAGAGCTATGAGTTGTGTATGATAGATTAAAACCAATACACTAGTCTAGACCCCCGCCATAGATGTGTGTTGGTTCATTATTACCTATAATTTGAACATCTTCATATGCGGTTAGAAGTGAGATAAGTCTCCTACCATTGGTGTTAGTGGAGGAGTCACCTAATTTCTTGTGTCTAGTATTCAGGTCACCCATTAGGACAGTGGGCTCAGTGTGTAAAAAGTCTGGGAGATCTGTGTACTGAAGCTGATCTGAGGGAGCATAGGCGTTTAGCACGTTGAGTGTGGAGTTGCCCAGGTGGATAGTGATCCCATGGTACTGAAGGTTGGTAGTCTTTTTGGATACAAGAGGTACATGCGGGAGTGACTTCTTAACATACATCAAACATGTGTGAGTAGAACTAGGATCATAATACACATAATTGGGCAGACTGAGTGGGGGCTTACCATTAGGTGTGAGGCACTCCTGCAGACACACAATATCGATGTCCTCAGTCACAACTTTGTGGTGTAGGTCAGGGTATCGTTTTCTAGGGGATGAGATGTTCCAACTCATCACCTTCACCGCTCTGTATCTTTGTCTGGTATTAACACTGGCCATTATGAAATGTATTTGGAATTTTGTCTGGTATTAACACTGGCCATTATGAAATGTATTTGGAAAGAAGCAAAAGGCACTGTATGATACTGTGCTTTTCTGCGCTGCCTGTCCCTTCGGCAGGCAGTAGGCCAGTTAACCTTTTGGAAACATTTCTGGAGCACGTACGGCTCAACAATTGTTGTATTTCATTGGCAGACAACATCACACTTTGGTTACACTCGACATCACCACCATTTTCTGTTTGTGCTTGTTCATCTTCACTGACCATGTCCACAGAGGCACCAGTAGAACTGTTACCAGTATCACTATTTTCCTCTGCGTGGACACTAGTTCCTGGTGGGTCTTGAGTTTCCACATCTGGTACTGACATCTGAATGTCTTCAGTTTGACTGTAATTTTTCCGAAGTTGCTGCACTGTGTTGGTGGTGTTTTTTTTCCTTTAGTGTATCACAGAGGCTCCTAAACATTTCAGTTTGAGCTTGAGCTTGAGCTGTAAACTGAGCTTTGAGTTCCTTAATTTCATTTTTCAAATCATTGATCTCTTCACGTTGTGCGTGTTCATGGAGTGTGTTGGCAGCTACCTGTTGTGTCGGTACGTCTGTGTTGCCCCATGCTGATCTTTCGATGACTGCTGGTGATGATCCTGGAGCTTTGGTGGGGAGGGCAGGCCAGGGGTTGGCCGTAGGGAGTACCCTAGCAGCATTAGTGTTTCTTGAGACCTGCCTGGGTGGCGGGTCTGGGCGCTGAAGGGGTGTAGGAGCTCTAGAACAGTTAGGGTGCCATACAGGAACTCCAACTGTTTTGCAGTTAATACACTTCTGTTGGATGACACCCCCTTGAGCAACTGTATCTCTGCAAACCTGTGTTGCATGTTGCCTTGAGCAGAGACCACACCACGGCTTAGTCGAGGGGCATAACCGGGCCACATGGCCCCAGTGCTGACAGTTGTAACACCTCCGGTTAGGGGGCTGATAGAAAGTTACCTTCAGAGTCCGATAGGCACCACGGACTCGAATGGTCTTGGGTGGGTCTTCCGAGCCAACCCAGTCTGCAATGACTGCATTCTTGCCACTGAGTCGCTTCGTCCTTCTGATGTAGGGATGGGCATGTAGGGGTCTGGTACTGGTCGAGCCCTATGATTAAGATGGTCTTCTTGCTCGATGGTTGGGATGATTGTTCCATGGTTATTCCCCTTATGCTATTGGTGAGGAGATCCTGTATGACTGCTGGGTCGTTTCTAATCAGAACATGATCTTGTGTACCGACTCTGAACTGAAACTCAGCCTCAGGATATTTGTCTTCCGCATCGTTCAGCCAGAGATACTTGTCTTCAGGTGATGTACCTTCAGGGAAGTATAATCTTACTCTCATGGGGGGTTGTGGTATATCAAAAGGGTAGTCTTTAAAGTTGTGGGGGGGGGGGGGGACCATGTGCACATGATTTAGGAGGTAATCTGAGGTTAATGGTAATTATATTTTGCTGTACAAAAAGCCAGAGTACAAAACTGCATTAAAGAAAAAGTATTGGAATTTTCTGATGAAAACGGGGAGGGGGGGTCCGGACCCCCAGGACCCCCTCTCGATCCGCCCCTGAACAGAATGGGTCAAGAACTTTTATCGGCAATATTATATACAAGAAGTACCGTAAGTTGCCACTAAGGAGATGAAGCCAAAAAATGCAGGTGTCCTAACTGTCATCCCAGTGACAGTGTGGTGGAGGCAGTACAGGACAGTTTATTTTATGGTAATTGTTAGGCACTTTGTGCACAATGCATCAGATTTGTTTTTCCCGGGTTTTATAAAACGATTAGGAGGGAATATGTTTCCATTCGTTTGTTGTCATTTAGTTCGTAAGTGGCTGACCAAAAAATATTTACTATTTTCAACAAACAAACTGGTATAAAAAGAAGGACTTTGAATTTATTTATGTTGTGTCTTCATCCGGTAAACTGGTAAAACACAATTTAACTTTCTTCAAAAATGTTATAAGAAAAAGTTTTCTTTGTCATACAGGAAGAGAATTCAGTGTTCATTCTTTGCTTTACGTCTTTTTTATCTTAATAAACCATGTCACTAATCCACAGAATTAAATTTAAATTCCTTATAGTGACGATAATATTATTTATTACTTGTTATAGGAGTGTGAAACAGCAGGCTATAAGAGACATAATATTTGGGCTACATCTAAGGTCTTTGCCGCGCCCCTTGAGAGATATCCACCGCGGTTTGGAAACAATGTTTTGGCAACCCTGCAGCCTAGGTGGTCGACACAACGTCGTATTACCTGTATATATGAAAAAAATTGTCCAAAACACTGTAGTCGTGGTTGTTCCCATCGTAAGGATTTCAGGGATAATTTTAACCTTTGATCATGAGGTGAAGGTTATCTTATTGTTTGTAAAATAAACAACAGGAACTGTACCTGTACTGTAAGTTTTATAATATAAACAACAGTAAAAATTTCGTTAGTGTATATAAACACATATTAATGTTCAGAAAACAGGATTCAAGCTTTAGTAACATCGATCTTGGGTTCTGAACCAGACTCAATAGTGATTTTCCACTTGCCGGGGCCAAGTTATTCACACAGTATTATGTTTATCAGTTAACAGCAATTTGTATTATGGTCTGAAAACCAAAATTCCATTTTTTGTAGCGACCTTTGGCTCAGTAGCCCCAAAATCAATAGGGAGTTTTCTCTCCCTTGGATCAATGTACCTAAGCATTATCATGTTTCTCGGACATGGAAACTCTTGTTACAGTTCGGCAGCTAAAAATGTTAAGAGAGGCAGCCATTATCAGCCCCTATGTGTGCACCATAAGAGTTCGTTAATGAACTGATCCTCGTCTACAGTAGCTGCCTGAGGTGTGCCAGGAGTAGCCTTAGTGGTAGTTGATGAAGCAAGTCCTCACACACCCTGTGGCCCTTACCCACCTGTGGCCCTCACACACCCTGTGGCTCTTACACACCCTGTGGCCCTTACACACCCGGTGGCCCTCACACACCCTGTGGTCCTCACACACCCTGTGGTCCTCACACACACTCTGTGGCTCTTACACACCTTGTGGTTCTCACATATACCCTGTGGCCCTTACGCACCCTGTGACCCTCACACACCCTGTGACCCTCACACACCCTGTGGCTCCTACACACCCTGTGGCCCTTATACACACACTCTGTGACCCTCACGAAACCTGTGGCCCTTAAACACCTTGTGGCCCTCACACACCCTGTGGCCCTCACATACCCTGTGGACCTCACACACCCGGTGGCCCTCACACACCCTCTGGCCCTCACATACCCTGTGGTCCTCATACACCCGGTGGCCCTCACACACCCTGTGACCCTCACATACCCTGTGGTCCTTAGACACCCTGTGGCCCTCGCACACCCTATAGCCCCACGCGCTCTGTGTGGCACCTCATACACACTAACACTCATACACCCTGTGGCCCTTACACATCCTGTGTGAGGGCCACCGGGTGTGTGTGAGGACCAGAGGGTCATGTGAGGCCCACAGGGTTATATGAGGCCCATAGGGTTATGTGAGGCCCACAGGGTTATGTGACGCCCACAGGGTTATGTGAGGCCTATAGGGTTATGTGAGGACCACAGGGTTATATGAGGCCCATAGGGTTATGTGAGGCCCACAGGGTTATGTGACGCCCACAGGGTTATGTGAGGCCCATTCGGTTATGTGAGGACTACAGGGTTATGTGAGGCCCATAGGGTTATGTGAGGCCCACAGGGTTATGTGAGGCCTATAGGGTTATGTGAGGCCCACAGGGTTATGTGAGGCCCATAGGGTTATGTGAGGCCCATAGGGTTATGTGAGGCCCACAGGGTTATGTGAGGCCCACTGGGTTATGTGAGGTCCACAGGGTTATGTGAGGTCCACAGGGTTATGTGAGGCCCATAGGGTTATGTGAGGCCCATAGGGTTATGTGAGGCCCATAGGGTTATATGAGACCCACAGGGTTATGTGAGGCCTATAGGGTTATGTGAGGTCCACAGGGTTATGTGAGACCCACAGGGTTATGTGAGGCCCATAGGGTTATGTGAGGTCCATAGGGTTATGTGAGGCCCATAGGGTTATGTGAGGCCTATTGGGTTATGTGAGGTCCACAGGGTTATGTGAGGCCCACAGGGTTATGTGAGTCCCACAGGGTTATGTGAGGCCTATAGGGTTATGTGAGGCCCACAGGGTTATGTGAGGCCCATAGGGTTATGTGAGGCCCATAGGGTTATGTGAGGCCCATAGGGTTATGTGAGGTCCACAGGGTTATGTGAGGTCCACAGGGTTATGTGAGGTCCACAGGGTTATGTGAGGTCCACAGGGTTATGTGAGGCCCATAGGGTTATGTGAGGCCCACAGGGTTATGTGAGGCCCATAGGGTTATGTGAGGCCCATAGGGTTATGTGAGGCCCACAGGGTTATGTGAGGCCCATAGGGTTATGTGAGGCCCATAGGGGTATGTGAGGTCCACAGGGTTATGTGTGGTCCACAGGGTTATGTGAGGCCCATAGGGTTATGTGAGGTCCACAGGGTTATGTGAGGCCCATAGGGTTATGTGAGGCCCATAGGGTTATGTGAGGCCCATAGGGGTATGTGAGGTGCACAGGGTTATGTGAGGCCCATAAGGTTATGTGAGGTCCACAGGGTTATGTGAGGCCCATAGGGTTATGTGAGGCCCATAGGGTTATGTGAGGCCCATAGGGTTATGTGAGGTCCACAGGGTTATGTGAGGCCCATAGGGTTATGTGAGGTGCACAGGGTTATGTGAGGCCCATAGGGTTATGTGAGGTCCACAGGGTTATGTGAGGCCCATAGGGTTATGTGAGGCCCATAGGGTTATGTGAGGTCCACAGGGTTATGTGAGGCCCATAGGGTTATGTGAGGCCCATAGGGTTATGTGAGGTCCACAGGGTTATGTGAGGCCCATAGGGTTATGTGAGGTCCACAGGGTTATGTGAGGCCCATAGGGTTATGTGAGGTCCACAGGGTTATGTGAGGTCCACAGGGTTATGTGAGGCCCATAGGGTTATGTGAGGTCCACAGGGTTATGTGAGGTCCACAGGGTTATGTGAGGCCCATAGGGTTATGTGAGGTCCACAGGGTTATGTGAGGTCCACAGGGTTATGTGAGGTCCACAGGGTTATGTGAGGTCCACAGGGTTATGTGAGGTCCACAGGGTTATGTGAGGTCCACAGGGTTATGTGAGGCCCACAGGGTTATGTGAGGTCCACAGGGTTATGTGAGGTCCACAGGGTTATGTGAGGCCCATAGGGTTATGTGAGGCCCACAGGGTTATGTGAGGCCCATAGGGTTATGTGAGGCCCACAGGGTTATGTGAGGCCTATAGGGTTATGTAAGGTCCACAGGGTTATGTGTGGTCCACAGGGTTATGTGAGGCCCATAGGGTTATGTGAGGTCCACAGGGTTATGTGAGGCCCATAGGGTTATGTGAGGCCCATAGGGTTATGTGAGGCCCATAGGGTTATGTGAGGTCCACAGGGTTATGTGAGGTCCACAGGGTTATGTGAGGCCCATAGGGTTATGTGAGGTCCACAGGGTTATGTGAGGCCCATAGGGTTATGTGAGGCCCATAGGGTTATGTGAGGTCCACAGGGTTATGTGAGGCCCATAGGGTTATGTGAGGCCCATAGGGTTATGTGAGGCCCATAAGGTTATGTGAGGTCCACAGGGTTATGTGAGGCCCATAGGGTTATGTGAGGTCCACAGGGTTATGTGAGGCCCATGGGGTTATGTGAGGTCCACAGGGTTATGTGTGGCCCATTGGGTTATGAGAGGTCCACAGGGTTATGTGAGGCCCATAGGGTTATGTGAGGCCCATAGGGTTATGTGATGCCCACAGGGTTATGTGAGGTCCATAGGGTTATGTGAGGCCCACAGAGTTATGTGTTGCCCATAGGGTTATGAGAGGTCCACAGGGTTATGTGAGGCCCATAGGGTTATGTGAGGCCCATAGGGTTATGTGAGGTCCATAGGGTTATGTGAGGCCCATAGGGTTATGTGAGGCCCACAGGGTTATGTGAGGTCCACAGGGTTATGTTAGGCCCACAGGGTTATGTGAGGCCCATAGGGTTATGTGAGGCCCATAGGGTATGTGAGGCCCACAGAGTTATGTGAGGCCCATAGGGTTATGTGGGGCCCACAGAGTTATGTGAGGCCCATAGGGTTATGTGAGGCCCACAGGGTTATGTGAGGCCCATAGGGTTATGTGAGGCCCACAGGGTTATGTGAGGCCTATAGGGTTATGTGAGGCCCACAGAGTTATGTGAGGCCCATAGGGTTATGTGAGGCCCACAGGGTTATGTGAGGCCCATAGGTTTGTGTGAGGCCCACAGGGTCATGTGAGGCCCATAGGGTTATGTGAGGTCCACAGGGTCATGTGAGGCCCATAGGGTTATGTGAGGTCCACAGGGTTATGTGAGGCCCACAGGGTTATGTGAGGCCCATAGAGTTATGTGAGGCCCACAGGGTTATGTGAGGCCCACAGGGTTATGTGAGGTCCATAGGGTTATGTGAGGCCCACAGAGTTATGTGAGCCCTACAGGGTTATGTAAGGCCCACAGGGTGTGTGAGGACCACAGGGTGTGTGAGGGCCACCGGGTATATAAGGGCCACCGGGTATGTGAGGACCACAGGGTGTGTGAGGGCCACTGGGTATATAAGGGCCACCGGGTATATAAGGGCCACCGGGTATGTGAGGAATGCCGGGTGTGTGTGTGTGTGTGTGTGTGTGTGTGTGTGTCACAGGGTGTGTGTGAGGCACAGGGTGTGTGAAGGCCACAGGGTGTGTGAGGTCCACCGGTTGTGTGAAGATGTGTGAGGGCCACTGGGTGTGTGAGGGCCACCGGGTGTGTGAGGACCACAGGGTATGTGAGGGCCACAGGGTGTGTGAGGGCCCCAGGGTATGTGAGGGCCACAGGGTATGTGAGGGCCACAGGGTGTGTGAGGAATGCCGGGTGTTTGCGTGTGTGTGTGTGTGTAAGGGTCACAGAGTGTGTGTGAGGCACAGGGTGTGTGAAGGTCACAGGGTGTGTGAGGGCCATAGGGTGTGTGAGTGCCACAGGGTGTGTAAAGGCCACAGTGTGTGTGAGGGCTACCGGGTGTGTGAGGACCAAAGGGTGTGTGAGGGCCACTGGGTGTGTGAGGGCCACCGGGTGTGTGAAGGCATCCGGATGTGTGAGGGCCACCGGGTGTGTGAGGACCACAGGCAATGTGAGGGCCACAGTGTGTGTGAGGGCCACTGGGTGTGTGAGGGCCACCGGGTATATAAGGGCCACCGGGTATATAAAGGCCACCGGGTATGTGAGGGCCACCGGGTGTGTGAGGGCCACGGGGTGTGTGAGGACCACTGGGTGTGTGAGGGCCACTGGGTGTGTGAGGGCCACCGGGTATATAAGGGCCACCGGGTATATAAGGGCCACCGGGTGTGTGAGGGCCAGAGGGTGTGTAAGGGCCGCCGGGTATGTGAGGGCCATAGCGTGTGTGAGGGCCACCGGGTATGTGAGGGCCACAGTGTGTGTGAGAGCCACTGGGTGTGTGAGGGCCACCGGGTATATAAGGGCCACCGGGTATGTGAGGGCCACCGGGTGTGTGAGGGCCACTGGGTGTGTGAGGGCCACTGCGTGTGTGAGGGCCACAGTGTATGTGAGGGCCACTGGGTGTGTGAGGGCCACCTGGTATATAAAGACCACCGGGTATATAAGGGCCACCGGGTATGTGAGGGCCACCGGGTGTGTGAGGGCCACCGGGTATGTGAGGGCCACAGTGTGTTTGAGGGCCACCATGTATGTGAGGGCCACAGTGTGTGTGTGAGGGCCACCGGGTATATAAGGGCCACCGGGTATATAAGGGCCACCGGGTATGTGAGTGCCACCGGGTATGTGAGGGCCACTGGGTGTGTGAGGGCCACCGGGTGTGTGAGGGCCGCTGGGTGTGTGAGGGCCACAGTGTGTGTGAGGGCCACTGGGTGTGTGAGGGCCACCGGGTATATAAGGACCACCGGGTATATAAGGGCCACCGGGTATGTGAAGGCCACCGGGTGTGTGAGGGCCAGAGGGTGTGTGAGGGCCACCGGGTATGTGAGGGCCACAGTGTGTGTGAGGGCAACCGTGTATGTGAGGGCCACAGTGTGTGTGTGAGGGCCACTGGGTGTGTGAGGGCCACCGGGTATATAAGGGCCATCGGGTATATAAGGGCCACCGGGTATGTGAGGGCCACCGGGTGTGTGAGGGCCACCGGTTATGTGAGGGCCACCGGGTATGTGAGGGCCACAGTGTGTGTGAGGGCCACTGGGTGTGTGAGGGCCACCGGGTATATAAGGGCCACTGGGTATATAAGGGCCACCGGGTGTGTGGGGGCCAGAGGGTATGTGAGGAATGACGGGTGTGTGTGTGTGTGTGTGTGTGTGTTTAAGGGCCACAGGGTGTGTGAGGGCCATAGGGTGTGTAAGCGCCACAGGGTGTGTGGTGGGCCACAGGGTGTGTGAGGGCCACCGGGTATGTGAGGGCCACAGTGTGTGTGAGGGCCACTGGGTGTGTGAGGGCTACCGGGTATATAAGGGCCACCGGGTATATAAGGGCCACCGGGTATATAAGGGCCACCGGGTGTGTGAGGGCCAGAGGGTGTGTGATGAATGCAGGGTGTGTGTAAGGGTCACAGGGTGTGTGAGGGCCACAGGGTATGTGAGGGCCGCAGGGTGTGTGAAGGCCACAGGGTGTGTGAAGGCAACAGGGTTTGTGAGGGCCATAGGGTGTGCTAAGGTCACAGGTGTGTGTCAGGGCCATGGTTTGTGAGAGGGCCACAGGGTGTGTGAGGGCCAGAGGATATGTGAGGGCTATAGGGTGTGTAAGGGCCATAGGGTGTCTAAGGGCCAGAGGGTATGTTAGGCCCACAGGGTGTGTGAGGGCCACAGGGTATGTGAGGGCCACATGGTATGTGTGGGCCACAGGTTGTGCCAAGTTTACAGGGTGATTGAGGGCCAGAGGGTGTGTGATTGTCACAGGGTGTGTGAAGGTCGCAGGGCGTGTGAAGGTCACAGGGTGTGTGAAGGCAACAGATTGTGTGAGGGCCACAGGGTGTGTGAGTGTCACAACATGTGTGAGGGCCACAGGGTGTGTGAGGGTCACAACATGTGTGAGGGCCACAGGGTGTGTGAGGGCCACAGGGTATGTGAGGGCCACATGGTATGTGTGGGCCACAGGTTGTGCCAAGTTTACAGGGTGATTGAGGGCCAGAGGGTGTGTGATTGTCACAGGGTGTGTGAAGGTCGCAGGGCGTGTGAAGGTCACAGGGTGTGAAGGCAACAGATTGTGTGAGGGCCACAGGGTGTGTGAAGGCCTCAGGGTATATGAGGGCCACAGGGCATGTGTGGGCCACAAGGGGTGTGAGGGTCACAGGGTGTGTGAAAGCAACAGATTGTGTGAGGGCCACAGGGTGTGTGAGGGTCACAACATGTGTCAGGGCCACAGGGTGTGTGAGTGCCATATTTGTGTAAGGGTTACAGGGTATGTGAGGACTACAGTGTGTGTGATGGCTACAGATTGTGTGAAGACCACAGATTCAGGCCCACAGGATGTGTGAGGCCATATCGTTTGTAAGGGCCAGAGGATGTGTGGGAGCCAGAGGGTGTGTGGGAGCCAGAGGGTGTGTGGGGGCCAGAGGGTGTAACGGCCATTATTCGCCCGGATCAAGGTGTGTGGCGTTTACAAATAGGTCTCACCTGACCAGTACACTCAGGCTTAAGCCACAGTCACCTCCAGCTTATGTAAACCGACAATAACCACAGACGTCTTTTATTATATACAAACTTGCAAAGTACAATGTGTTCATGAATGCCTCACCAAGGACCTTCTCGTGCGTTCAAATACTGAAATTGAAATTGAAATATTTTATAGACAATAAAACTATTACATCAAAAGGATTATGCAGTATACTACTCCCACCCTCACCTATACCATCCCCTTCTGGGGCTTACAAAAAGTTACAAATATTATAAGAACACATGAATTATTTTACACCAATAAAATAGTTCATTTTGACATGAACGCTGTACTACATCAATAGAACAGATAATTTAATCTTATACAAATTTAAAGGTCATCATAACCTTGAAGCAAAATTTTTATACAATGAAAAAATAATAATTTGTCCATAATTTTCAGTAATATTTGTATCCCAATCATAGTCTCATTATAACAGTATCAACAGATGGTAAGTTAGTCCCGTAAGTTACATTGGTGTTTTGTAACACATACAAATAATGCTGAAAACTCTCGCTACACATGACTCACTTCTCTTTCAAATACCGAGAGAGGAACTTAATGGTTTGTGTGGGAAGGTTGGCCACCTCTTAAGAGACACTAGGCTGATTGATTGTGGTAATTACATCCCTGGCGACGCAACAGCGTAGGTTATATTTCGCCGAATTAAATTTAATGTTTAAAGGACTAAAATAAAATATTGCAAGTTAAAAACATAATAAATAAAATAGAACTTTCATAAAAACCATTTAAACGTTAATAAATAACACTCACAGCTTGTGTCGAAGGCCGGCTGCTCACTAGGCTCCTCACTACTTATCAGTTATCACAACAAATATTTTTCGAAAGTTTGTTATTCAAGAAGTTTATTTTCCTTAATGATCTGAAGTGTCTATGATTTTCGAATCAATGACCATCCGAAACTTTTTCAAACAAATTGAATCATTCGATGAAAGAACTTTCCAACAAAGATAACTAATGTTGGAAGTTTATCACAACCAAGAATGATGATCTCACAATTTTTCTCAAAGCAGAAGATATGAAGCTAACGTATGGTAACGAAACATACCGTAATGATCTTTGGGAAATTTCGGTAAAGTTAGGTTAGTTTTGGTAGCTTCGTATCATCAATAAATGATTGGTTTTGGACTCTTGGAGTTCAGTCGTGGT
The DNA here is from genome assembly GCA_958450375.1 of Homarus gammarus. Lineage (NCBI taxonomy): Eukaryota > Metazoa > Arthropoda > Malacostraca > Decapoda > Nephropidae > Homarus > Homarus gammarus. The sequence continues at coordinate 50,159 of CAUDMG010003766.1, forward strand.
ACTATTTTTAACATTACTTTCCCTAACCCGAGACGCTACTCAGTGCCGCGCGACGCCTTGGGGCGGTGCATGGACGCTCACCGCTCTCTGTGACTTTATTAATTGTATTGGTAATTTAATGCAGCGCGTTATATGATGAATTTCCACGCTGTGACCACACACAGAAGACCTCCTGGGAAAAAGATGGATACATGTGGTGAAGTGTTTACGAAGTGTCTTAACGGTGAAGGGAAGTGGCAGGACACCGGGTGCACAACGCCTTCTGGAGGAGTCGGGTAAGACGCTGTTGTTGTGGTTTACTGGAACAATAACAAATCTTGTATCTTTAATGGGAAAAATTTCCTCCACTTGGTGTTAAGGCTGGAACACACTCGTTAAATATTAGCCTTTTCGTTTTCCCTTGTTCGTGTTGAGAATAAAAACTGTGTGCCGCTCGGACCGCCATCTTGGACCGCCAGATCGCGTTCCTCCTCCCCGTTGATTTTTTTCTATTATCGTTTCGGTCATTCAGCGAATTTTAGTATTTTAAGTTATTAACGTTATGTTGGGTGAGGGTAGGATTTAATCAGGGTTTTTCGGTGGTTTGGGGGTATTATTTTACTTTCGCACATAGCGTGGGTGGGTTCATAGTATAAGCTTGTTTGGTATATATTACTAAAATTATCTTTGTATTTGTCATAATACCCAGAGTTTATTGACTGGTTCAGCATGTATGCATGTTATTTAGAGTAACTCGGCAACAATTTGGATCTGATAATTGTGTGATTTTGTTTCTTTACGTTTATAAGTGACAATGGACTACTAAATGTTTAAAATGATTGAACTTAAACTTTTGGGTGGGATTTTGGGGAAATGTCATGTAGGCGTCCGTGTTTTGGTGAAGATCAGTTGAAGGTCAAGGGGATGCGATATATAAATTGTGATCATAGATACAATCGAAATAAAAAACTAAGAATAATTCGGACTAAATTGGCAAGTTATATCATAATTAAGAGTTGCTGTCAATGTGAGGCGTTTTTTAAGAATACAGTAACCCAGTTCCGCCCGGTGTTGTGCCCCAGGAGTAACTCACCCTATACTGGTGCAGTTTCTAGACAGGTTAGCGTAGACACGAGCCTGCAGCTGGAGCGGAGGTCTTACTCGGTGCCACAGAACCTCCGCCTTGGTGATATTAGTTTCCTCCTGTGACGTCGGTTAATCCATCTTCAGTGTCCGGTTATACCCTTCTTGTGACCCGTTATACCTCTTCCTGTGTCCGGTTATACCCCCTCATGTGACCCGTTATACCCCCTCCTGTATCGGGTTATACCCCTTCATGTGACCCGTTATACCTCCTCCTGTGCCTCGGTTATAACCCAACTATGAGCGGCAGTAACCATGACTGTTATCATTACATTACACAAAAGGTGATAGTGATAATAACTTTCCCTGGCGCAATGTTGCAGGTATATATACGGTTTTAAATACCATGTGACCCAAACGTTCACTTGCAATAATACTGAAAAACTATTTTTAGTTCGTATATTGGAAACAAATATATTTATGATATTACACACACGTCAAAGTGACACCAGGATACAAGACTCGTGGCTCTTATGGTTACTGGGGCCAGATTTCAGCGTCAATAATCTGTTTATGTCTTCCCGTTCAAGAATATACTTTAAACTAAACTAGACTAGAATTCAGATTAACATAGCAAATTAAATTACCGCATACAATTAACTTCAATGCATGTATACCATGTTGGTTTCCTAGTGGCTACTGTACTTGCATATTATATTAAGCACGTGTTATTGTTGAAAATTTGTTGGTGTATTAAGGGAATTACCCGGGCACAGGTCCCTGACCCACATGGGGCCTGGGGGGGGGGGGGGGGGACAAAAGGCAAAAACAAATTGCATTATAAAAAAATGCTGAAATAAAACAAAAACAAAAACAAACAGATCAGGAGTGACAAAGGATAAATATGTTGTGTTGTAAGAGAAACATTTGAGACCCTTCAGCTGTGTGTAAATGAGGTAGAAAGTCAGTCAAGATCAGCAAACTAGGACTTGGTCACAATACTGTTACTATTAAGATTTAGCTCATAGATGTTCACTATCTCTGGCTGAAATATGGCATGGATATGAGCATGTACCTCAGAAGTGTTCGGAAGGTAATATTTTAGGAGGATGGACCTCCACTGCCAAAGGTGGATATCTCCTTCAACAAAAACACGTCTGAGTTGGTGGCAGACTCAGACCTAAAAGTGGGTCCCTTGTATCCCACTGCAGTTTTTAATTCAGAGAACTGATGTTTGGTAACTGCCTTGTCGTGGTGAGGAGCTTCAGTTCTCTCGATCTAGTAATCACTGTTGGTGGGTGTTTGTTGACACTGGTAGGACCACCATGGCGAACTGGTTGCTGGTGAGGTTCTTAAGTGGAATTTATTTTTACACAAGAGACAGTGAACGACTCAAAATTATGAAGTCTGTCTCTGAGTCACCTGTTTCGTGCACTTTAGATATATCAGAAACACCACCATACAAAACTACCACGAAAAGTCTGAATGAATAACGTTGAAATCTATATCATCCTTACCTACAAGATCCTCAAGTGTAGATGTTAAATATTGCCAGTAGTGTCAAGAGCATTTTCTCCACAACTGTACGGAATATTGAGAAGCTTTTGCGTTAGTGAGAGCTAAAAGCTTGGAGAGACCAGTAAGTTGTCTCGGGTCGTTTCCTTCAACTGGTAAGGAGGTGAGGGCGAGAGGGCAAGACTGGTCAACTAAATCGTGGACCAGTCTTGCCATACTTGTGACACTGATCGTATTTCTTTAATCTTTTCGTTCCATTTGCGACCACATGTTTACGACCTCACGATTGTCCGAACTTCTGTTCGACTTTTGGAAACTACGACTACTTGTACACATGTGTCAGAGTTCTCAGTTAAGACTTGGACAACACAATGTTCTGTGGTAAAGAGTACCAAGTATCTTCGTTATAAAGAGGTAAAAATATAAGATATGATAAAGTAAAGCATCGACAAGCTACATGTTTTGTCTATTATGATAGTCATCAGGTACGAGTCGATAAATGAGACGTCCAGATATTACCAGGTGCTATCACAGAAACCCTCCAACAACTTGGTGTGTTAAGTGAGGTGCTGTTTGGTTAGGTATATATATATATATGTGTGTGTGTGTATACAAGTTGCTGGTCCAGTCCAGTCCAGTATACTGTACGTGTCAGAAAACAGAGGAGGACAAGTGATCTCGGGCCCTTCGTGCCCGGTGAAAGTTTGAACGCTTGTGCTTGGCTAGCGTACAGCGAATGAGGGTGCGGCAAGTCTGTAGACTTGCATGGTTAATTCGGGTGCGCCAAGTCCGTAGACTTGCATCGTTTTCCATCGTAAATAAAATTGTTAATTAATTCCTTCCTAAAGAAATCATCGACATGGGACCAGGTTTGTTCTATTCTACTAATTTTTTGCGATTTTTCCTCCAAGTTTGATGAAAAAATATTGTGCCATTTCCGCTACCCAGAACATATACACATGGCTAGTCCTATAGTATCTTAGACAAGTGATTGTGGGCCCTTCGTGCCCGGTGGCGAGTCCGGTGGTACAGTTTACGAGGCATGAAAGTTCGAACGCTCGTGCTTGGCTAGCGTACAGCGACATCGTTTTCCAGATGGTCGTGGTTGTTATAATCATGGTCCTGGTTGTTATAGTCATGGTCCTGGTTGTCATAATCATGGTCGTTGTTATAATCATATTCGTGGTTGTTATAGTCATGGTCGTGGTTGTTATAGTCATGGTCGTGGTTGTTATAGTCATGGTCCTGGTTGTTATAGTCATGGTCCTGGTTGTTATAATCATGGTCGTGGTTGTTATAGTCATGGTCGTGGTTGTTATAATCATGGTCGTGGTTGTTATAGTCATGGTCGTGGTTGTTATAGTCATGGTCCTGGTTGTTATAATCATGGTCCTGGTTGTTATAGTCATGGTCGTGGTTGTTATAGTCATGGTCGTGGTTGTTATAATCATGGTCGTGGTTGTTATAGTCATGGTCGTGGTTGTTATAGTCATGGTCGTGGTTGTTATAGTCATGGTCGTGGTTGTTATAGTCATGGTCCTGGTTGTCATAATCATGGTCCTGGTTACTAGGTACTGTAAGTATCTAGTATACTATAGGAAGGAATAGAATAAAAGTTAGAATAATTAGTTAAAGAAATATTCGCCATAAGGAGAGGGTAAAATCATAAAAAATAAATTATTATGAATCACCGATGATCATTCCGAGATAAATTATATTATGAAGAGAAGTGACCTTGATTCTGGTTAGATTAGTCACCATCCGCTTAAGTCATCACCTGTGTTAAGTCATCATAGTCGTCATGTGCGTTAGTCAGTTCTAGGCCCATCTCACACGACTGACCGACCATCGATGTTCTTTCCGCGCGAGGGTGTTACTTTTTAATGCATCTTATTATTTACGCTGGTGGATGTAAGACCAGCTACCCTCACTGACGCAGCTATGGTCAGTTTGGTGTTATACTTGTTTATAAATGCCTTCTAATCTGTCTCAAGTCTGTCCGTCCTGTCTATTGTCATCCCAACTGCCTGTGGAGGAGTTGATCCTGTAGGTGCAGCAGCAGCAGCAGGTGGTGGTGGTGGACTGTGGGGGAGTTGATCCTGTAGGTGCAGCAGCAGCAGGTGGTGGTGGTGGTGGACTGTGGGGGAGTTGATCCTGTAGGTGCAGCAGCAGGTGGTGGTGGTGGACTGTGGGGGAGTTGATCCTGTAGGTGCAGCAGCAGCAGCAGGTGGTGGTGGTGGACTGTGGGGGAGTTGATCCTGTAGGTGCAGCAGCAGGTGGTGGTGGTGGTGGGCTGTGGGGAAGTTGATCCTGTAGGTGCAGCAGCAGCCGGTGGTGGTGGTGGACTGTGGAGGAGTTGATCCTGCAGGTGCAGCAGCAGCAGCAGCAGGTGGTGGTGGTGGACTGTGGGGGAGTTGATCCTGTAGGTGCAGCAGCAGGTGGTGGTGGTGGACTGCGGGGGAGTTGATCCTGTAGATGCAGCGGCAGCAGGTGATGGTAGTGGACTTTGGGGGAGTTGATCCTGTAGGTGCAGCAGCAGCAGCAACAACAACAACAACAACACAGCAGCAGCAGCAGCAGCAGCAGGTGGTGGTGGTTGACTGTGGGGGAGTTGATCCTGTAGGTGCAGCAGTAGCAGGTGGTGATGGTGGACTGTGGGGGAGTTGATCCTGTAGGTGCAGCAGCTGCAGCAACAGCAGCAGCAGGTGGTGGTAGTGGACTGGGGGGAGTTGATCCTGTAGGTGCAGCAGCAGCAGCAGCAAGTGGTGGTAGTGGACTGTGGTGGAGTTGATCCTGTAGGTGCAGCAGCAGCAGGTGGTGGTGGTCTGTGGGGGAGTTGAGCCTGTAGGTGCAGCAGCAAGTGGTGGTAGTGGACTGTGGGTGAGTTGATCCTGTAGGTGCAGCAGCAGCAGCAGGTGGTGGTGGACTGTGGGGGAGTTGATCCTGTAGGTAAAGTAGCAGCACCAGCAGGTGGTGGTGGTCTGTGGGGGAGTTGAGCCTGTAGGTGCAGCAGCAGCAGTAACAACAGCAGCCCCAGCAGCAGCAGCAGCCACAGATGGTGGGGGAGTTGATCCTGTAGATGCAGCAGGTGGTGGTGGTGGACTGTGGAGGAAATTGATCCTGTGGGTGCAGCAGCAGCAGCAGCAGCAACAACAACAGCAGCAGCAGCAACAGCAGCAGCAGCAACAGGTGGTAGTGGTGGCCTGTGGGGGAGTTGATCCTGTAGATGCAGCAGCAACAGCAACAACAACAACAACAACAACATAAGCAGCAGCAGCAGCAACAGGTGGTGGTGGTGGACTGTGGGGGAGTTGATCCTGTAGGTGCAGCAGCAGCAGGTGATGGTAGTGGACTGTGGGAGAGTTGATCCTGTAGGTGCAGCAGCAGCAGGTGGTGGTAGTGGACTGTGGGGGAGTTGATCCTGTAGATGCAGCAGCAGCAGGTGGTGGTGGACTGTGGGAGAGTTGATCCTGTAGGTGCAGCAGCAGCAGCAGGTGGTGGTGGTGGACTTGGGGGAGTTGATCCTATAGGTGCAACAACAACAACAACAACAACAGCAGCAAGTGTTGGTGGCGGCGGCCTGTGGGGGAGTTGATCCTGTAGGTGCAGCAGCAGGTGGTGGTGGTGGACTTGGGGGAGTTGATCCTATAGGTGCAACAACAACAACAACAACACCAGCAGCAGCAGGTGGTGGTGGTGGTGGTGGATTGGGGGGGAGTTGATCCTGTAGGTGCAGCAGCAGGTGGTGGTGGTGGACTGTGGGGGAGTTGATCCTGTAACTGCAGCAGCAGCAGGTGGTGGTGGTGGTGGTTGACTGTGGGGGAGTTGATCCTGTAGGTGCAGCAGCAGCAACAACAGCAGCAGCAGCAGCAGCAGCAACATCAACACAGCAGCAGCAGCAGCAGCAAGTGGTGGTATTGGGCTGTGGGGGAGTTGATCCTGTAGGTGCAGCAGCAGCAGGTGGTGGTGGTGGTGGATTGGTGGGGAGTTGATCCTGTAGGTGCAGCAGCAGGTGGTGGTGGTGGACTGTGGGGGAGTTGATCCTGTAACTGCAGCAGCAGCAGGTGGTGGTGGTGGTGGATTGGGGGGGGAGTTGATCCTGTAGGTGCAGCAGCAGGTGGTGGTGGTGGACTGTGGGGGAGTTGATCCTGTATGTGCAGCAGCAACAGCAGGTAGTGGTGGCGGATTGGGGGGTAGTTGATCCTGTAGGTGCAGGAGCAGCAGCAGGAGGTGGTGGTGGTGGACTGTGGGGGAGTTGATCCTGTAGGTGCTGCAACAACAACAACAGCAGCAACAACAGCAGCAGCTGCAGCAGCAGCAGGTGGTGGTGGTAGTGGACTGTGGGTGAGTTGATCCTGTAGGTGCAGCAGCAACAGCAGGTGGTGGTGGTGTATTGGGGGGGAGTTGATCCTGTAGGTGCAGCAGCAGCAGCAGGTGGTGGTGGACTGTGGGGGAGTTGATCCTGTAGGTGCAGCAGCAGCAGCAGGTGGTGGTAGTGGACTTTGCGGGAGTTGATCCTGTAGGTGCAGCAGCAGCAGGTGATGGTAGTGGACTGTGGGAGAGTTGATCCTGTAGGTGCAGCAGCAGCAGGTGGTGGTAGTGGACTGTGGGGGAGTTGATCCTGTAGATGCAGCAGCAGCAGGTGGTGGTGGACTGTGGGAGAGTTGATCCTGTAGGTGCAGCAGCAGCAGCAGGTGGTGGTGGTGGACTTGGGGGAGTTGATCCTATAGGTGCAACAACAACAACAACAACAACAACACCAGCAGCAGCAAGTGTTGGTGGCGGCGGCCTGTGGGGGAGTTGATCCTGTAGGTGCAGCAGCAGGTGGTGGTGGTGGACTTGGGGGAGTTGATCCTATAGGTGCAACAACAACAACAACAACAACAACACCAGCAGCAGCAGGTGGTGGTGGTGGTGGTGGTGGATTGGGGGGAGTTGATCCTGTAGGTGCAGCAGCAGGTGGTGGTGGTGGACTGTGTGGGAGTTGATCCTGTAACTGCAGCAGCAGCAGGTGGTGGTGGTGGTGGTTGACTGTGGGGGAGTTGATCCTGTAGGTGCAGCAACAGCAGCAGCAGCAGCAGCAGCAGCAACAACATCAACAACAACAGAAGCAGCAGCAGCAGCAGCAGCAAGTGGTGGTATTGGGCTGTGGGGGAGTTGATCCTGTAGGTGCAGCAGCAGCAGGTGGTGGTGGTGGTGGATTGGGGGGGAGTTGATCCTGTAGGTGCAGCAGCAGGTGGTGGTGGTGGACTGTGGGGGAGTTGATCCTGTAACTGCAGCAGCAGCAGGTGGTGGTGGTGGTGGATTGGGGGGGAGTTGATCCTGTAGGTGCAGCAGCAGGTGGTGGTGGTGGACTGTGGGGGAGTTGATCCTGTATGTGCAGCAGCAACAGCAGGTAGTGGTGGCGGATTGGGGGGTAGTTGATCCTGTAGGTGCAGGAGCAGCAGCAGGAGGTGGTGGTGGTGGACTGTGGGGGAGTTGATCCTGTAGGTGCTGCAACAACAACAACAGCAGCAACAACAGCAGCAGCTGCAGCAGCAGCAGCAGGTGGTGGTGGTAGTGGACTGTGGGTGAGTTGATCCTGTAGGTGCAGCAGCAACAGCAGGTGGTGGTGGTGTATTGGGGGGGAGTTGATCCTGTAGGTGCAGCAGCAGCAGCAGGTGGTGGTGGACTGTGGGGGAGTTGATCCTGTAGGTGCAGCAGCAGCAGCAGGTGGTGGTAGTGGACTTTGCGGGAGTTGATCCTGTAGGTGCAGCAGCAGCAGCAGCAGGTGGTGGACTGTGGTGGAGTTGATCCTGAAGGTGCAGCAGCTGAAAGCAACAACAACATAAGCAGCAGCAGCAGGTGGTGGTAGTGGACTGTGGGGGAGTTGATCCTGTAGGTGCAGCAACAGCAGCAGGTGGTGGTAGTGGACTTTGCGGGAGTTGATCCTGTAGGTGCAGCAGCAGCAGCAGCAGCAGCAGGTGGTGGTGGCGGCGGCCTGTGGGGGAGTTGATCCTGTAGCTGCAGCATCAGCAACAGGTGGTGGTGGACTGTGGTGGAGTTGATCCTGAAGGTGCAGCAGCTGAAAGCAACAACAACATAAGCAGCAGCAGCAGGTGGTGGTAGTGGACTGTGGGGGAGTTGATCCTGTAGGTGCAGCAACAGCAGCAGGTGGTGGTAGTGGACTTTGCGGGAGTTGATCCTGTAGGTGCAGCAGCAGCAGCAGGTGGTGGTGGACTGTGGTGGAGTTGATCCTGAAGGTGCAGCAGCTGAAAGCAACAACAACATAAGCAGCAGCAGCAGGTGGTGGTAGTGGACTTTGCGGGAGTTGATCCTGTAGGTGCAGCAGCAGCAGCAGCAGCAGGTGGTGGTGGCGGCGGCCTGTGGGGGAGTTGATCCTGTAGGTGCAGCAGCAGCAACAGGTGGTGGTGGTTGACTGTGGGGGAGTTGATCTTGTAGGTGCAGCAGGAGCAGCAGCAGGTGCTGGTAGTGGGCTGTGGGTGAGTTGATCCTGTAGGTGCAGCAGCAGGTGGTGGTAGTGGGCTGTGGGTGAGTTGATCCTGTATTTGCAATGGCAGCAGGTGGTGATGGTGGACTGTGGGGGAGTTGATCCTGTAGGTGCAGCAGCAGTAACAGTAGGTGGTGGTGGTGGACTGTGGGGGAGTTGATCCTGTAGGTGCAGCAGCTGCACCACCACCAACAGCAACAACAACAACAACAACAACATAAGCAGCAGCAGCAGGTGGTGGTGGTTGACTGTGGGGGAGTTGATCTTGTAGGTGCAGCGGGAGCAGCAGCAGGTGCTGGTAGTGGGCTGTGGGTGAGTTGATCCTGTAGGTGCAGCAGCAGTAACAGTAGGTGGTGGTGGTGGAGGACTGTGGTGGAGTTGATCCTGTAGGTGCAGCAGCTGCACCACCACCAACACCAACAACAACAACAACAACATAAGCAGCAGCAGCAGGTGGTGGTAGTGGATTGTGGGGCAGTTGATTCTGTAGGTGCAGCAGCAACGGCGGGTGGTGGCGGTGGACCGTGGGGGGAGTTGAACTTGTAGGTGCAGCACGAGCTGCAGTTGGTGGTGGTATACTGTGGGAGAGTTGATCCTGTAGGTGCAGCAGCAGAAGGTGGTGATGGACTGTGGTGGAGGTGATCCTGTAGGTGCAACAGCAACAGCAGGTGGTGGTGGTGGGCTGTGGGAGAGTTGATCCTGTAGGTGCAGGAGCAACAGCAGGTGGTGGTGGACTGTGGGGGACGTGATCTTGTAGGTGCAGCAGCAGGTGGTGGTGGACTGTGGGGTAGTTGATCCTGTAGGTGCAGCAGCAGGTGGTGGTGGACTGTGGGGTAGTTGATCCTGTAGGTGCAGCTGCAGAGTGGTGGTGGACTGTGGGGGAGTTGATGCCTTAGATGCAGCAGCAACAGCAAAAACAGCCGCATGTTGTGGTAGTGGACTGTGGGGGAATTGGTCCTGTAGGTGCAGTGGCGGCAGGTGGTGATGGTGGACTGTGGGGGAGGTGATCCTGTAGGTGCAGCTGCAGAGTGGTGGTGGACTGTGGGGGAATTGATGTCCTAGGTGCAGCAGCAACAACAGCAGCAGTAGGTGGTAGTGGACTGTGGGGGAGTTGATCCTGTAGGTGCAGTGGCGGCAGGTGGTGATGGTGGACTGTGGGGGAGGTGATCCTGTAGGTGCAGTGGCGGCAGGTGGTGATGGTGGACTGTGGGGGAGGTGATCCTGTAGGTGCAGCAGCATGAGGTGCATGGTGGACTGCAGGGTGACGGTGGAGGCCGCCGTGGGGGAGGATGTGGTACTGTAGTCGTAATTCATCGTACATCCTTCACGGGACAATTTACGTCGCACCTTAATAACACCTGAACCACCACCACCTGCCTCCCCGGCCCGCCTCCACAGCCTCACTCGGGTTTTGGTTGTCCCAGCCATTGTTTACTTCGTGTCTTATTTATCTCAGGTATTGTTTCAGTCGTTTTTTTGTTTTGTCCCAGCCTTTGTTTGACGAGTTTCTTGTTTAACTCGTAATTTGTCTTTTGTCTTGTTCACTTTATTTCCATCTTCAGTTGTTGCTTCATATCCTGTGTCGCTCACATTTGATCTCCTCTGTTTGATGCACTTTTTGTTTACATCCTGTCTTGTATATGTGGTTTTATTTTCCTGTTAACGTGTGTCTTGTTTGCCTTACACCTTGTTGTATTATTACTATTTTTATCTAGTAATTTATTTTGTACTTTGTTTAACTTGTTTCTTGTGCTGTTATAATATTTTGTCGAAATTGTTTGCATATGTTGTTTATTTCTTACTAGTTTCTCTTGCTTTGACTAATACTGTTTACCTTGTTTGTTTTAATGTTCAGTGTATATATTCGGATCTTGTTTACCACGTAGGTACCTTGTTTGTCTAGTCGCTCGGTTAAGAAAGTCTTCCTGTCAGTGTTATGTTGTTGTCGCCATATTTCTGTTGTCAACTCGAGCAGACTTCAAGTGTCGGTTAAACCACAGGTATGGCTGAGGCGTTGGTCTGCAGGTTTGTCTTAGTTGTGGTGTGGTGTTGTTAGGTGTGGTGTGTTAGGTGTGGTGATGGTGTGGTAGTGGTGTTGGTAGTATTGTGTGTAGTATGTTAGGTATGGTGATGTGTGAATTGTGGTGGTGGTGGTGCTGATGTTGTGTCAAGTGTGGTGACCCTGGGTTGGAGAGGGGGGATGGGGGAGGGCGGGGGAAGACTCACCTAAATCACCCAGCAGGCGCTTTGTGACACCCAACAAGTGACCTTTGGGTGGGGGCAGTTTTCTCGCCAGATCTAGACCAGTGGGCAGTGTTAACCCCCAAAGGTCACCGAGGCAGGAGTGACCTTTGGGAAGTTTTGGGATTATAAATAGTGTTGTAGGAGGTGGTGGTGGAGGTGGTAGGTTAGTGAAGTCCTTGGTGGTGGTGGTTTGTTGAAGAGGGTCTGTTTTTTTTTATTGTTTTTATGTTTGTTTGATTGTTTTTATGTGTTTGTTTGTTTTATTGTTTTTGTTTGTTTTATTGTTTGTTTTTTAGAATGATGTTTTTTGTGGTGTCATTATTGTTTGTGTTGTGTGGTTGCTTGCTTCTTTGTTTGTGATGTGTTGTTTGTTTGTGGTTGGTGTGTGTGTGTGTGAGAGAGAGAGAGAGAGAGAGAGAGAGAGAGAGAGAGAGAGAGAGAGAGAGAGAGTATCAACACAATTTCCATACCATATATTTACCAACAACTTTGTCATAACGTAACAGTGAGCCAGGGACTCTCTCTCTCTCTCTCTCTCTCTCTCTCTCTCTCTCTCTCTCATGATAAAAAACTGATCGACTTGTACCTGTGGTTCTTGTTTGTGTTTTAATTGTTAATTTAATACAACTTTTTATCTTATTTCTAATTTCTACTGTTGTTCCAGCCACATGTTGTATTGTTAATAATAATAATAATAATAATAATAATAATAATAATAATAATGATAATAATACGGTAACAATAATAATATAAATAATGATGATAATAATAATAATTGAGACGATAATTATTAAAATATGGAGGCAGGAGGAGGAAGAGGGAAGGAATGATGATAGTTGAGAAGATGACAATAGTAGTGATAATGCTGGTTGTGGTAGTGATGGTAATATTATACACGTAACAATAATGGTTGCCCTTCGTGTACGAGGATGGCCGGCTCTAGAGCAACCTAGGCGTGAATTTGTTTAAGGTGTTAGAATCTGTCGCCAACACCACAACCACACCCTAAGTTAACGAGTTGTATGACCCAGTTTCAATGAATAGTCCGAGAAGACCGGACAACTCGGCAACTGCACTGGCTAACCATTATTCCAGAATAAGATCCGTAAATCGATTAACATCCAGGTTCTCATTTACTGGTAAATAGAAAGCCAAATGTCGTAAAAAAAAAAATGCTCATAGCTTCACTCCGTCCGGGAATCGAACAGGGGTCCACTCGCTTGCAAGGCGAGTATGCTGACTATTACACCACAGGTTGCCAAAATCACGTTTAGTAAAAAATTTTTTTTTTTTTTTTCGTGCTGGTCAAGCCCCGACCAGAGGTTAGCTAGACCCCCGGACAACTCTTTCGGAGCTTGACCAGCACGTGGTATTGGTAATATTATCTCGACTTGATTATATGTTACAAATTCACTTGTGAGTTTTTCAATGTTTTGTTTTGTATAATATTTACTTATTCTAAGCTAAATGTTAACAAATAAATGACTTAAATAATACGAAAACAAACAAATAAAAGCGGAACTCCACCTAATATATACTGTATGTTACACTAAATAGGGATAATTGGCCATTAGTGATAACTTCTATGTATTTGTCTTTTCTAGAAGCTTTTGACTGGCCATAAACGATCCTGTAGATCATAAATATACATATAAATGAATACCTTCATGCATAATGTAACCTGACCAGACCTAACCTAACTTAACCTAATCTAGCCTCTAACCTAACGTAATCTAGCCTTCTTGTTCTTGTTCTTCTTCTCCTCCTCCTCCTCCTCCTCCTCCTCCTCCTCTGCATTATACCATCATCAACTAAATTAAAATTCAAACGCCTTAACCTTACACACTGTGACCCTGGGTTGGAGAGGGGGGATGGGGGAGGGCGGGGGAAGACTCACCTAAATCACCCAGCAGGCGCTTTGTGACACCCAACAAGTGACCTTTGGGTGGGGGCAGTTTTCTCGCCAGATCTAGACCAGTGGGCAGTGTTAACCCCCAAAGGTCACCGAGGCAGGAGTGACCTTTGGGAAGTTTTGGGATTATAAATAGTGTTGTAGGAGGTGGTGGTGGAGGTGGTAGGTTAGTGAAGTCCTTGGTGGTGGTGGTTTGTTGAAGAGGGTCTGTTTTTTTTTATTGTTTTTATGTTTGTTTGTTTGTTTTTATGTTGTTTTTTTCTTGTTTGTTTGTTTTATTGTTTGTTTGTTTTATTGTTTGTTTTTTTGTTTGTTTGTTTGTTTGTTTGTTGTTGTTTGTTTTTGTTTGTTTTTTGTTTGTTTTTAGAATGATGTTTTTTGTGGTGTCATTATTGTTTGTGTTGTGTGTTGCTTGCTTGTTTGTTTGTGATGTGTTGTTTGTTTGTGGTTGGTGTGTGTGTGTGAGAGAGAGAGAGAGAGAGAGAGAGAGAGAGAGAGAGAGAGAGAGAGAGTATCAACACAATTTCCATACCATATATTTACCAACAACTTTGTCATAACGTAACAGTGAGCCAGGGACTCTCTCTCTCTCTCTCTCTCTCTCTCTCTCTCTCTCTCTCTCTCATGATAAAAAACTGATCGACTTGTACCTGTGGTTCTTGTTTGTGTTTTAATTGTTAATTTAATACAACTTTTTATCTTATTTCTAATTTCTACTGTTGTTCCAGCCACATGTTGTATTGTTAATAATAATAATAATAATAATAAAAATAATGATGATAATAATAATAATTGAGACGATAATTATTAAAATATGGAGGCAGGAGGAGGAAGAGGGAAGGAATGATGATAGTTGAGAAGATGACAATAGTAGTGATAATGCTGGTTGTGGTAGTGATGGTAATATTATACACGTAACAATAATGGTTGCCCTTCGTGTACGAGGATGGCCGGCTCTAGAGCAACCTAGGCGTGAATTTGTTTAAGGTGTTAGAATCTGTCGCCAACACCACAACCACACCCTAAGTTAACGAGTTGTATGACCCAGTTTCAATGAATAGTCCGAGAAGACCGGACAACTCGGCAACTGCACTGGCTAACCATTATTCCAGAATAAGATCCGCAAATCGATTAACATTCAGGTTCCCATTTACTGGTAAATAGAAAGCCAAATGACGTAAAAAAAAAATGCTCATAGTTTCACTCCGTCCGGGAATCGAACAGGGGTCCACTCGCTTGCAAGGCGAGTATGCTGACTATTACACCACAGGTTGCCAAAATCACGTTTAGTAAAAAATTTTTTTTTTTTTTTTTCGTGCTGGTCAAGCCCCGACCAGAGGTTAGCTAGACCCCCGGACAACTCTTTCGGAGCTTGACCAGCACGTGGTATTGGTAATATTATCTCGACTTGATTATATGTTACAAATTCACTTGTGAGTTTTTCAGTGTTTTGTTTTGTATAATATTTACTTATTCTAAGCTAAATGTTAACAAATAAATGACTTAAATAATACGAAAACAAACAAATAAAAGCGGAACTCCACCTAATATATACTGTATGTTACACTAAATAGGGATAATTGGCCATTAGTGATAACTTCTATGTATTTATCTTTTCTAGAAGCCTTTGACTGGCCATAAACGATCCTGTAGATCATAAATATACATATAAATGAATACCTTCATGCATAATGTAACCTGACCAGACCTAACCTAACCTAATCTAGCCTAACGTAACCTAACGTAATCTAGCCTTCTTCTTGTTCTTGTTCTTCTTGTTCTTGTTCTCCTCCTCCTCCTCCTCCTCCTCCTCTGCATTATATCATCATCAACTAAATTAAAATTCAAACGCCTTAACCTTACACACTGTGACCCTGGGTTGGAGAGGGGGAATGGGGGAGGGCGGGGGAAGACTCACCTAAATCACCCAGCAGGCGCTTTGTGACACCCAACAAGTGACCTTTGGTGGGGGCAGTTTTCTCGCCAGATCTAGACCAGTGGGCAGTGTTAACCCCCAAAGGTCACCGAGGCAGGAGTGACCTTTGGGAAGTTTTGGGATTATAAATAGTGTTGTAGGAGGTGGTGGTGGAGGTGGTAGGTTAGTGAAGTCCTTGGTGGTGGTGGTTTGTTGAAGAGGGTCTGTTTTTTTTATTGTTTTTATGTTTGTTTGATTGTTTTTATGTTTGTTGTTTGTTTTATTGTTTGTTTTGTTTTATTCTTCGTTGACGTTATGTTTGATTGTTTGTTGTTTTATTGTTTGTGTATGTTTGTTTGTTTTATTTTGTTTGTTTATTGTTTGTTTTTTAGAATGATGTTTTTTGTGGTGTCATTATTGTTTGTGTTGTGTTGTTGCTTGCTTGTTTGTTTGTGGTTGGTGTGTGTGTGTGTGAGAGAGAGAGAGAGAGAGAGACAGAGAGAGAGAGAGAGAGAGAGTATCAACACAATTTCCATACCATATATTTACCAACAACTTTGTCATAACGTAACAGTGAGCCAGGGACTCTCTCTCTCTCTCTCTCTCTCTCTCTCTCTCTCTCTCTCTCTCTCTCTCTCTCTCATGATAAAAAACTGATCGACTTGTACCTGTGGTTCTTGTTTGTGTTTTAATTGTTAATTTAATACAACTTTTTATCTTATTTCTAATTTCTACTGTTGTTCCAGCCACATGTTGTATTGTTAATAATAATAATAATAATAATAATAAAAATAATGATGATAATAATAATAATTGAGACGATAATTATTAAAATATGGAGGCAGGAGGAGGAAGAGGGAAGGAATGATGATAGTTGAGAAGATGACAATAGTAGTGATAATGCTGGTTGTGGTAGTGATGGTAATATTATACACGTAACAATAATGGTTGCCCTTCGTGTACGAGGATGGCTGGCTCTAGAGCAACCTAGGCGTGAGTTTGTTTAAGGTATTAGAATCTGTCGCCAACACCACAACCACACCCTAAGTTAACGAGTTGTATGTCCCAGTTTCAATGAATAGTCCGAGAAGACCGGACAACTCGGCAACTGCACTGGCTAACCATTATTCCAGAATAAGATCCGCAAATCGATTAACATTCAGGTTCCCATTTACTGGTAAATAGAAAGCCAAATGACGTAAAAAAAAAATGCTCATAGTTTCACTGTCCGGGAATCGAACAGGGGTCCACTCGCTTGCAAGGCGAGTATGCTGACTATTACACCACAGGTTGCCAAAATCACGTTTAGTTAAAAATTTTTTTTTTTTTTTTCGTGCTGGTCAAGCCCCGACCAGAGGTTAGCTAGACCCCCGGACAACTCTTCCGGAGCTTGACCAGCACGTGGTATTGGTAATATTATCTCGACTTGATTATATGTTACAAATTCACTTGTGAGTTTTTCAATGTTTTGTTTTGTATAATATTTACTTATTCTAAGCTAAATGTTAACAAATAAATGACTTAAATAATACGAAAACAAACAAATAAAAGCGGAACTCCACCTAATATATACTGTATGTTACACTAAATAGGGATAATTGGCCATTAGTGATAACTTCTATGTATTTGTCTTTTCTAGAAGCCTTTGACTGGCCATAAACGATCCTGTAGATCATAAATATACATATAAATGAATACCTTCATGCATAATGTAACCTGACCAGACCTAACCTAACTTAACCTAATCTAGCCTAACATAACCTAACGTAATCTAGCCTTCTTCTTCTTCTTCTTGTTCTTCTTGTTCTTGTTCTCCTTCTCCTTGTTCTCCTTCTCCTCCTCCTCCTCCTCCTCCTCCTCTGCTTTATATCATCATCAACTTAATTAAAATTCAAACGCCTTAACCTTACACACTGTGACCCTGGGTTGGAGAGGGGGGATGGGGGAGGGCGGGGGAAGACTCACCTAAATCACCCAGCAGGCGCTTTGTGACACCCAACAAGTGACCTTTGGTGGGGGCAGTTTTCTCGCCAGATCTAGACCAGTGGGCAGTGTTAACCCCCAAAGGTCACCGAGGCAGGAGTGACCTTTGGGAAGTTTTGGGATTATAAATAGTGTTGTAGGAGGTGGTGGTGGAGGTGGTAGGTTAGTGAAGTCCTTGGTGGTGGTGGTTTGTTGAAGAGGGTCTGTTTTTTTTTATTGTTTTTATGTTTGATTGTTTTTATGTATGTTTGTTTGTTTGTTTTATTGTTTGTTTTGTAGAATGATGTTTTTTGTGGTGTCATTATTGTTTGTGTTGTGTTGTTGCTTGCTTGTTTGTTTGTGATGTGTTGTTTGTTTGTGGTTGGTGTGTGTGTGAGAGAGAGAGAGAGAGAGAGAGAGAGAGAGAGAGAGAGAGAGAGTATCAACACAATTTCCATACCATATATTTACCAACAACTTTGTCATAACGTAACAGTGAGCCAGGGACTCTCTCTCTCTCTCTCTCTCTCTCTCTCTCTCTCTCTCTCTCATGATAAAAAACTGATCGACTTGTACCTGTGGTTCTTGCTTGTTTTAATTGTTAATTTAATACAACTTTTTATCTTATTTCTAATTTCTACTGTTGTTCCAGCCACATGTTGTATTGTTAATAATAATAATAATAATATAATAATAATAATAATAATAATAATAATAATAATAATAATAATACGGTAATAATAATAATAATGATGATAATAATAATAATTGAGACGATAATTATTAAAATATAGAGGCAGGAGGAGGAAGACGGAAGGAATGATGATAGTTGAGAAGATGACAATAGTAGTGATAATGCTGGTTGTGGTAGTGATGGTAATATTATACACGTAACAATAATGGTTGCCCTTCGTGTACGAGGATGGCCGGCTCTACAGCAACCTAGGCGTGAATTTGTTTAAGGTGTTAGAATCTGTCGCCAACACCACAACCACACCCTAAGATAACGAGTTGTATGACCCAGTTTCAATGAATAGTCCGAGAAGACCGGACAACTCGCCAACTGCACTGGCTAACCATTATTCTAGAATAAGATCCGCAAATCGATTAACATCCAGGTTCCCATTTACTGGTAAATAGAAAGCCAAATGACGTAAAAAAAAAATGCTCGTAGTTTCACTCCGTCCGGGAATCGAACAGGGGTCCACTCGCTTGCAAGGCGAGTATGCTGACTATGACATCACAGGTTGCCAAAATCACGTTTAGTAAAAAAAATTTATTTATTTTTTTTTTCGTGCTGGTCAAGCCCCGACCAGAGGTTAGCTAGACCCCCGGACAACTCTTTCGGAGCTTGACCAGCACGTGGTATTGGTAATATTATCTCGACTTGATTGTATGTTACAAATTCACTTGTGAGTTTTTCAATGTTTTGTTTTGTATAATATTTACTTATTCTAAGCTAAATGTTAACAAATAAATGACTTAAATAATACGAAAACAAACAAATAAAAGCGGAACTCCACCTAATATATACTGTATGTTACACTAAATAGGGATAATTGGCCATTAGTGATAACTTCTATGTATTTGTCTTTTCTAGAAGCCTTTGACTTTGCCATAAACGATCCTGTAGATCATAAATATACATATAAATGAATACCTTCATGCATAATGTAACCTGACCAGACCTAACCTAACT